>APFE031019007.1:211324-258335 GCA_000404065.3 Pinus taeda
CTAAGTTTGGAAATTACCATAAGAGGCATAAACCTTGTCTTAAATTCTACATCCATACTTGACCTTTAAAAGTATTCTTAAGACCTTAGAATAGGATTTCCATTTGCATTAGACACTTTAGGAAACCAACAAGAAAAAAACCCCAGAAACAAGATAAAAACTGAAAACAATAAAGTAAGAAAGAGGTTGTCTTGCACATACAGTGCGCCACACTCATCAATTTACGACTCCCAGATTAATAATTAATGTAGAAATTTAGGACACACTAAATTGACTAAACATTTTGGCACCATTTCTAGGGAAGTGTAACTAGGTAGCCTATCTCTTACATTAAAAAGAAAAAGGCAAAAATTGATAACTTCTTGAAGTATGCTCTCCTCTTGCACCTAGTGTGATCTGGAGGATCAAAAAAGAGAGTTATTAGTTTAATAATTTCTTGAGTATGCTCTCTTCTTGCACCGAGTGTGATCTTGAAGATCAGAAAAAGAATTATTAGCTCGATTAAAAAAAATTATTAAAAAAAAAATGACAAGCATAGAGCAAGAGATTCTAGGGGAAGGTTTATAGCTAGGGCCAAAAGTTCGATTTTTACAACTCCAACTACTTCAAGGCATAGACAAGATACACCTCCATCCCAGACTCATACTCCCAACCTTAGGATTCCTAGAATTCAAGGGGCAACAACCGAATTAGAAGATTCTCCCACACTATCTACTAAATCTAACCTAGGAGAAGAACCCTTCTTCACCTCTACAGGGGAACATATTGCAGTAAAAGAAGTAGAATCACCCAGAGAAGAAGAAGAGGTAGAGACTCTCTCTCATCAGCCAGTAATAGAAGAACTAGAAGACCCTGGGGAAACTATCATGGCAGAAGAAGTGCTAAATGGGGAATTTCCACTATTTGGAGGAGGGAGTAGAGGTAGAGGTAGAGGAAATAATGGAGGTGGTGGTAGAGGTAACAATGGAGGAGGTAGAGGTAATGATGGGGGAAATAGGGGAGGATATAACTCATTTGGATTCCCTATAATTGATGAGGAAACCTATGCAACAATGAAAAAAACTTCACCATTTTTCCTCCCAAAATTTTATGGATTGCGAAGTGAGGATCTTGAGACATTTCTAGTTGAGTTTGAAGTCCTATGCCGAACCTATGACTATCTAGAAGACTCTCAAAAACTCAAATTGTTTCCTTCAACATTGAAAGGGGCTACTTTGAAATGGTTCATGGGATTAGTCACTCAATCTATTAGGACTTGGAATGATATGAAGCAAACATTTTTGGATAGATATCTATATTATTGTATGCCCACTAATCATAAGGATGAGATATTCAAAATGATGCAAAAAGAAGATGAGAACTTGGAGGATTTACTTGAAATATTTCAATACAACTTAAAGAGAGCGAAAATGAGAAATTTAGATAAGGAAACCTTGAAATCCCTTCTATTGAAAACCATTAGAGATGAATGGATAGATATTTTAAACATGATTGGGAAGGGAGACATTTCTCAACTTCTACTACATGACATAACAGAACTATGTGTTCATCTCTCAAGGGGAAAATCTAAAACTCGAAAAGGGCCTAGAGATCCTTCTCTTATTAGAGCAAACAAATCTACAACTGGATCAATAAGTAGGGCAGAGATTGGCAATATGCTTGATGAATTCAAAACTAACATTCTAGGGAGCCTTAGTGAATAGCTAGACACCCTTAAAATTCACAACAAGCAGAAAACAAAAGGTGATGCCTTAGCCATCTTTTGTAAAAAATGTAGAAGGAAACATGCTCTAAGGGAATGTCCCTTGGATGCAAAAGTTGTAGAAACATGTATGATTTGCTCAGAAAGTCATGAGACCAAGGATTGTCCTTCAATCCCAGGACTCAAGGTTGTCTTTCAAGAGGACCCAAATTCAGTAGAATCTCTTTGTTTTGTTTCAAGAAGACCTTGGCAAGGGCAACAATCAAGGATTTAACAATCCTATGAATTTTCAGCCCCCACCAAATTGGAATTCTTGGCAACAACCTTGGCCCCAACCTCAAAATTAGTATCAATCTCAAGCATGGGTACAAGGGTTACAAAATCCTTATGGGAGATTTGCTCAATCTTATCAATATCCTCCATCTTTTCAGGGCTATCCTATCCCACAAAATCCACAACTTCCAAATCAAAGCCCACAACTCTCATTGTCATTTCCACAACAACAACCTTCTCAACAAAATCAAAATTCTCAACTCTTGCTTCCATTTCAACAAAATCCAAATCAACTACCAGCCCAGCCATTACCAAAACCCAACAACAAAAACCATCAGAATGCTTACATGGTAGAAGGACAACAATTTCCTACCTACATGATTGTTCCTCTAGATCTTAATGATGTTCAACTTAGATCTGGTAGGATTTTAGAAAGGGAAAAACCTTCTATAGATGTTCAAGAGCAAGATGCTTCTGAGGAGGATTCTCTTAAAGTCAATAAAAGTTTTGAAGAAGCATCCCTTCAAAACCCAACCATTCAAATAGAAAAACAAAAAGAGTCAACCCCCACAACTCCTATAGTTGAGCAACCTGCATCTGCATCCACACCTCCTTTTCCTAAAAGAATGCAAATTGACAAGGGGGTGGAAAAACAAATCTTATTGCCTGACTATGATTTCCTAGATGAATTAAAGAATGTCTGTATCAAGATTCCCTTGCTACAATCCATTAGAGAGATTCCTATTCTAGTAAAAACAATAAAGGAGTTGAGTATCAAAAGACAGGTAGGAAACCAAGAGACACAAAAGGAATCCACCTAGTAGGAAAAATAGTAGATATCATGATGGGAAAGATTACAATGCAGAAATATGTGGATCCAAGTAGTCCAATTGTCAAGACACACATAAATGGGATAGAAATTCAAAATACATTGATTGACTTAGGGGCTGCTATAAGCATTATGAGTAGACAAAATATGGAACAACTTAAACTTCCTAATCTTCTTTTTACACCTACCTTACTACAACTTGCACATAAATCAATAATCAAACCATATGGTGTACTAGAAGACATTTCGGTCTCCTTAGATTCTTGGGAATATCCATTAGATTTCATGATTTTGACTCCCAAGAGTAATCTAGGAGGGCACCCACTCATCTTAGAAAGACCTTGGCTAGCCACAGCTGCTGCTTTTATTAGTTGTAGATCTGGGGACATGTACATTTCTGATGGTAGTTCAACAAAGAAATTCACTTTGTATCCTCCAGCAAAAGCCATTACAGAAGTAGGAGACAATGAATGGGTCGATGATGAAGATACTATACAACCTATCTTTACTCTCTCTAAAGTTAGTGAAGATAGTCAAATCTTGAATACATTAGAAAATTTTGAAACATCTTCAGAATATGACCACACACAATTTCAGTTAGATTCTGATATTGAATATTTTTCATCAAGGAAAATGTCTCTCTACTCCATGGAAGAGTTTGGCAATTCTGCAGTTGAAATTTTTCCAGGCAAAACATTGAATATTAACAAAATTTTGGAAAAGTTACAACAGGAAGAGCTAACCAAAATCTTGCAAAAACATTCTGCTGCATTTGCATGGGAGTATACTAATATGAAAGGTATTGACCCTAAGACTTGCATCCATCATATCTATATTGAGGAAAACAGTAAACCAATCAGACAACCTCAGATAAGGATGAATCCAAATCTTAGGGAGATTGTGAAAGAGGAGCTCTAAAAACTACTCAATGTGAACTTCATTTACCCAATTTCAGATAGCCGATGGATTTCTCCCTTGGTTATAGTACCCAAAAAGAATGTTAAATGGAGGGTGTGCATTGATTACAGGGAATTGAATAAAGCAACCTTGAAGGATCACTTTCCTTTGCCCTTTATCGATCAAGTATTAGATACATTAGCAGGAAAAAAGTACTTTTCATTTATGGATGGTTTCAGTGGTTATAATCAAATTCAAGTAGCACCTAAAGATCAGGATAAAACCAAATTTACTTGTCCGTGGGGAACTTTTGCCTACCGAGTGCTTCCTTTTGGATTATGCAATGCACCCGCAACATTCCAAAGAGCAGTACTAGGAAATTTCTCTGATCTAATCCATGATTGTGTAGAAGTGTATATGGATGATTTTACACTCTATGGTAATACATTTGAAGAAGCCTTAGAAAATTTGGAAAAATTCCTTATAAGATGTAAAGGAACAAACCTTTCATTAAGCCATGAAAAATGCTCTATGATGTTTACTGAAGGCATTGTTTTGGGACATCATATTTCAGGGGATGCGATTAAAGTTGATAAATCAAAAGTTGAAGTCATCTCCAAGTTACCTATTCCAAATTATCAAAAAGACGTTAGAAGTTTCCTAGGATTTATTGGGTATTATGGAAGATTTATAGAAAACTTTACCAAAATAGCATCTCCACTCTTCAAACTACTTAAAAAATACTGTGAATTCAAATGGAGTCCTGATTGCCAATCAACATTTGAAGCTTTGAAAACAAGAATATCTGAAGCACCTATCTTGAGAGGAAAAAATTGGAAACTTCCTTTCCATATTTCTACAAATTCTTCAAATACAGCTCTAGGCATTGTGTTGGGACAAAAAGACTTGGTTCCTTATGCCATTTACTATACTAGTTAAAATTTGACTCCCCCTGAGTTGAATTATACTATGACTGAAAAAGAGTTCTTAGAAGTTGTTCATGCAATTAATAAGTTCATACATTAGATATGAAACTTTTATTCATACTGATCATTCTACAATTAGATATCTAATGAAAAAACCTATTACTAATGGCAAAGTTACAAGGTGGCTCCTACTTTTGCAGGAATTCCATATTACTATGTTAGATAGACCAGAGAAACAAAACACAGTAGCTAATTTCTTGTCTAGGATTCAGGATATCAAAGAAGATTCACTTGTAGAGGATAAGTTTCCTGATGAATACTTATTTGCAGTAACTACTAAGACTCCTTGGTTTGCAGATATGGCTAACTATTTGGTTACAGGGAAACTACCTCCTCATTTATTTCCTAGTGAAAGAAGAAAGATTATTCAGGAGAGTTCAAGATATTCATAAATTTCTAACAAATTGTTTAAAGCAGGGCCAGACTTTGTGATTAGAAGATGTGTCAGGGAAGATGAAATGCCTGATATTCTCAAAGCATGTCAGGATGAACCGTGCGGTGGACACTTCGTTGACAAGAGGACAGCCTATAAAATCCTTTCTTTAGGATATTATTGGCCATCCCTCTTCAAAGATGCAAAACAATATGTCAAAAGGTGTGACAATTGCCAAAGGGTAGGGAAACCTACCCCCTCAAATGTGATACCATTAAAACCTCAGGTACTCATCGAACCCTTTGAAAAATGGGCTTTAAACTTTATCGGACCTATTAATCTTCCATCTAAACAGAAAAAGTATATATTGGTATGTACTGATTATGTCGCTAAATGGGTAGAAGCCAAAGCATTATTTTTTGCTACTGAAAATTCAGTTGTTAGTTTTCTTTATGAGGATATTTTTACTCGCTTTGATGTTCCAAGAGAAATTGTGACAGATTAGGGAGGTCAATTCACATCCAGATTGATGGAGAAGTTGATGGAAGAGTACCAGGTCAAGCACAGAAAATCCACTCCTTACCATCCGCAAGCAAATGGTCAAGTGGAGTCCACAAACAAAGTAATTGAAGGTATCATTACCAATATTGTTCATCTACATAGAAGAGATTGGGCAGAAAGGCTTCCTGAAGCCTTATGGTCCTACAGAACCACATGGAGGAACACAACAGGACATTCTGCCTATGAACTTGTTTATGGGAAGGAAGTTCTGCTCCCCATTGAGTTCCAAGTTAAGACCTTCAAGATGGTAATTCAATTGAGAATGGATCTATCAGAAGCCCAAAAGCATAGAATGGAGCAGTTTAATGAGCTAGATGAGATCAGACAAGAAGCAATTTTAAGAATTGATCTAGTTCAACATCAAAGAGCTAAGTTGCATGACAAATACATCAAGGACAAAAAGTTTCAAGAAGGAGATTGGGCATTGCTATTTGATTCCAAGTTCAAAAATTTTCAAGGTAAATTCCTGACTCATTGGCTTGGGCCATATGAGATTGAAAAAAAATTTAGCAATGGAGCAATAAGAATCAAAACAATTAATGAGTATCAAATTCCTCTCATTGTGAATGGTCATATAATGAAGATCTATCATAAGCCACTCTCAAAAGAGGAGTTTATCAAAATATTTTAAGATAATTCTGCAATGAGCCTGGTGAAGAAGAATCATTCTTCTCCACCAACCTAGTCTTTGTTCTTTTCATCATCATCTAAAAAAAAATGTATAAGCCTGAAAACCAATCACTGATTAGTAGTCTTATATAGAAAATACAAGGTGAAAATTGGAAGCTTCTGATGCCCTATATTTTCCAGAAAAATCTCTCTCATTTCACTCATAGTTGTTTCATTTCATGTCATTCCATTTCATTCCACCTCGCCACTACATTCCACCAATAAAATTTCTTTTAGTTTATCTTCATGTTCACCTTTCCATATATCATTCATTCAGTCATTATTCATTTCCATCCATCTCCATTCACTTCACCAAGTCATGTGTTATTCACAATGTCAATTTCTACAACCGAACCCTGATTCCACAGCTGAATACTGATTTTGCAGCTGATTGTTGATTCCACAGCTAATCCTCTGTTACTCTGTAATGATAGTCAAGTGATGGGTTGAAGATGTCAGCACCTAAAAACACCTACAAGTGGAAGCCAATCAAAAGTTAGCAAACGGAAGTGGTAAGATTCTAAGGTATGAGAAAAATCATTTTCAAATAACACTTTAAACACATAATATGTATAGTTCATAAAATCACAAACTCCATAATGTGTAATGATTGATTTGATAGCTGCCTTAACTCCTCCACGGCCTCTGCATAACTCCACCATGACCTCCACATCAAATTTCAACGGCCTCATAATCCTCTTCTGAATCTAACTCATACTCAGTTGTACATCCGTATTACACCTGCTAAAACAGTTAATCATGAAGATGTAAGCCAATTGACCACGGCTCTCCTCCTCTGACACACCACTCCATAGTCATTTTATGAATTCACCAACGTCTACTCCGCAGCCTTTTATTTCAAACTCTGTTTAGTTTCACCAGTCTCACTCTGTCTCCATACTTTCACGCCGAGTTTTGCCATTTCAGGGTTTGTTTACACAAGCCTCTGCTCCGTGAACTTGTTCTCATTGCATGCTCCATATTATTTCCGCTATGTAACCATTGGTTTCTATACAACCCTTTTTCCACTCTCCGCTCATATCAATGTTCTGCCTTCGTGAAACCATCACTTACAGAGGTATTTTTGAAGCAAGGAGGAGGAAAGGGTCTTCTGGTAAGAACAGAGCCGCATGGAGCTAACTTTATGGAGGGTTATCCATAACTGAAAAGTGTGTTAAGGAAATAAAAATGATTGCAATTCATTTAGAAGTTCAAGGGTCATAATAAAGAAGTCACAAAGAACTTTGCAAGGTCCTTCGATGGTATGGAAGTTGAGATTGGGGATATCAAATTCCTGGTAATAGAGGCATCCATTGTAGCAGCAATAGAACTACCACAGGAAGGAGAACGATGGTTAAAAAATAAGCACTTCGATGAAAAGGCCTGGAGGATCATTTTGCGTAACCCAGGTATGGATATATCTGTTTTTAAATGAGGCATTCCTGTTTCAGCCCTAAAAGAAAAAAGGACCAGTCTATTATTGATAATTCAAAAATTCATTATGTGTGAAGGAAGGTATGGGTCTATGTACATGTACCACATAAGGTTATTAATGAATTTTCTGGAGAGTCAAACCATCAACCTTCCTTATTTCCTATTGAGTAGCTTGAAAAAGATGTCTACCACTGTACAAAAGAATCTAGGTGATGTAGAGCCTCATCTTTATCATCACGGCCTTGTTAAAATTCTGGTTGAAAGTCAATTGAAAGAAAGAGGGGATACATGAGAACAATTCCTAATTAGGAATTTCTTTCAGGAACCACCTGAAATACCTGAGGGTTGCTCAACAAGAAAAAGTAGGAGAATAAGAACAAATGTAAACATTCAAGATACTCCTACTAGCATAACCAAGGAAACCAGTAAAGAACTAATGTTGTCTGAAACTTTGACTGAGATTAGAAAACAAGTAAAATAGAAAGGGAAGAGAAATGTTGAAGATATTTATCAAACCCTAGAACCTTCTTCAGAATAAGAACATGTACTTTCTCATAGGTTAATTCACCTTAAAGAATAGTCAGCTAAGGCAAAAGAGAAAGGAAAATAGAGTATACGAAAGGGAGATACCAGCTCACAGAGTTTAAGAAGGAGCTCAAGACTTAAAGGAAAATTGAAGAAAATGCAAATCAAAGGATCCCAATTCATCGACCTAGGAGGGGAAACACCAGAACAGTCACCAAAAATCACTCCTCCTGACTATGGTCCACAACATTCTCCTTCTCCTCAACTACATTTTGAAATCAGTCCAAGAAAGACCACCCCAAAAATTGATCAAACTCAACAACAGATGTATGATTTTAATGAATCATTGGAAAAGACTACAACAGAATAGGGCACTTCATCTAATCAGCCTGGTACAGCTCAGGAGATTTTGATCCAATCATTAAAACAAGAAGTTTATGAACTAGAAGTCTTGAACATACATATCAAAATGGAAAATGAGACATTGAAAGAGCAAAACAAATTGGACAAAATCATCCATGACAACACCTTGCTACATTTAGGATTGTGGCACAAGAAAAATAGGAAATTGAAGAATAAGAACAGGAAGTTGAGCATAGCCCTTATCAATCTCAAATACAGGTGCCTTATGATGAAGCCCAGGATGACAGTGACATCAAGGAAGAAGAATAAAAGGTTAGATGTATTAGCAGAAGTATCAAACCAAATGAATTGAAGGAAGGATAGTCACATTTTTGGTTGCATGAGGACATGCAACATCTTCACAGTGGGGGTATGTTGAGCCCCAGAACTACCTCTCTTCTACATACTTTTCTAAACCTTTTCTCTTCCATTTTACCACATTAGTGCCTCATAAGCTATCAAAGATTGTTACGTATTGATTCTAGGAGTGCATTTAAGTGGTTTTCAAACTATATTCTTATGTGTGCTATTTGATTTAGATTTTTTTCATCAGCTACGGAATGTAGCCACTTTCCGCAGTTGACTCGCAATTCCACAGTTGTTTTCATTGTTCTGTAGGTTACAAGTGTCGGCAGAAGAAACGAGGCACATGGGCAGTTCAGAAATGATCCATACATGGACAAGGTCCTATCTGTTTAGCTGAATTCGTGAAGAAAGGCATCGATCAAAGGATGGTCAACAGAAGAGTCCTACGTCAATTAGGACTCTGTTCCAACACGTGAAAAAGTCCAAAACCATTCCTGGGTTCATGGATCCACTTTTTCCATCTGCAAGTCATCTCCATGATGCAATCTAACACCCGCCTTTCAGAGATTTAATGTTTATGGAAACCAAGAGGCTAAATTGCCAAATTCTATCCTGTTCACATGTCCTTTGCTGAAGATTTTTCTCAAAAGGCAGTTATCTATTTTCTCCTATAAGTATAAGTGTTTGTAACGCAAGTAGTTAGTCTTGATGTTGTTATTTTAGCATTAGTTTTGTTGTTGTAACGAGAAGACATATTCTCTGTTTTGCAATACAAAAACTCTGTTTTCTTATGACTGCTTAAAGCGTGATTTTGAGGTGATAGCGTATTAAGCCAAGGCTGTGCAGAGGGCCGCTACTGGCTAAGGTTTTGCTTTTCGTTTTTGTATAGTTTTTTTCATGCATGTTTTCTTTTATTTCCATTGTATATTTCTCATGATTTGTTTATGGTATTAATCATTTTATTCCTGTACATGTTTTTGCAGCATTGTTGCAGAATTGTTATATTTTTCACTAACACTGATCAGTGCATTTCAGGATAGGTTATGCTTGAGCCTTTTAATATATTTTTTGCATCAAGTATTGATATGAGACTTGCTTCCTCTACTGTACTTTAGCTTTTAATTCCAGTTGTTACGCTTTGATTTTAGTGAGATTTGATTGTTGTTGTTAGCTAGTTTAGATATCAAATTCTTTATGCTACATGACATTATCTCCAGTGCCTTTAGCTTAACCCCCTTTTAGAAGTTAATTGGTGAGCTATCAGATTGTAGGTGAAGTAATTTGATTTTGCTTTCATTAGTTTGCAAGTAGCTAGTTTAAATATCAAGTTCTTTATGCTACATGACATTATCTCTAGTGCCTTTAGCTTAACCCCATTTTAGAAGTTAATTGGTGAGCTATCAAATTGTAGGTGAAGTGATTTGATTTTACCTTCATTAGTTTGCAAGTAGACTGTTTAGATATCAGTTCTTTATGCTACATGATGTTATCTCTGGTGCCTTTAGCTTAACCCCCTTTTAGAAGTTAATTGGCGAGCTATCGGATTGTAGGTGAAGTAATGATTTTGCTTTCATTAATCTACAAGTAGATAGTTAAATGTCATTATTTCATGTCATATGACATTATTTCCAGTGTCTTTAGCTTAACCCCATTTTAGAAGTTAATTGACGAAATATCGAAATTATGGGTGAAATCAATGACTAGTTTCCAGCTTCTTTATTTTGGGTTTTGAGTGCAGTAGTTTAGATTTTATTTCTGTAATTAGATGGACAGCAGAGACAGTAACCTCATGATTAGTACTTCATCTTTTGCTTAATTTAAGTAGCTGCATGTTTACACTTTTTTTCAAGTTCTGATTTTATAAATAGCATGTTTTGAGATCTTTGAAATGCTAAGTTTGGAAACTACCATAAGAGGCATAAACCTTGTCTTAAATTCTACATCCATACTTGACCTTTAAAAGTATTCTTAAGACCTTAGAATAGGATTTCCATTTGCATTAGACACTTTAGGAAACCAACAAGAACAAAACCCCAAAAACAGGATAAAAACTGAAAACAATAAAGTAAGAAAGAGGTTGTCATACACATACAGTGCGCCACACTTCATCGGTTTACGACTCCCGAATTGATAATTAATGTAGCAATTTAGGACACACTAAATTGACTGAACAAGTTGATTTATTCTTTTATAAACATCTTGGTAAACATAAAAATCAAATGCTTAATGAAGCTCCTTAAGAAATTGACAAAAAGAATGAATGGAAGCATATGGTAAGGTATGACACCATTGATTAACATGACCTTCAAGAGTGAGGGTGAACAGAATAAACATAACATCTTCATCATCAACTTCAAGATATTAACAAACCCAAGAAAATTATTTATGTTCTTGGATAAAATTGTACCACCCTCACCATTAAACTTGAATTGACACAAGGAATGAACAATTTTTGTGGAGATTGAAAGCTTACCAATAGGTAGGTTAGAAAAATACTCTGGGATTATGATTTGGGAAATATTCATTTAAGATAAGAGATTCAAATAGACTCAATGTGAACAACTTGTCATTTGGTCCTCCTTCTAGCACCAATTTTTGATGGTGTTGGAAATCCATCAACCAAGGGGGTCTCCCCGATGTGAAGTCCCAATTAGACCTCACACTGTATGGAGTAGGAGCCCCATCCAGAAAATGGCCCTAGTATTGTTTTCTTAAATATATGACTTAGCTTTAGCTATTAGCATGAGGGACAAACACACATGTTCTTTTGAATGAGCCAACAAGTGTGCCTTGTGAATGTGCAATTCCAGATGTATCAAGGCTATTTTATAGCAAAGGGGGGAAAGTAAAGTGAGCCTCTAAGAGAGAAGTAATAGTACTGCTCTAATGGAGACACACATGAAAGAGAAAGGCTCATATAACATTAAGAAAAATAGTTCACAAGGATGTAATTATTATTATAAACATAACGACACATTTCCAATAAGAAGCGCCAAAGTCACCAAAATAGTTCAATTAATCTACTACTAATGAAATAAAACATGAACCATAAACATTCAAAGAACATTCTTAGAAACATTCACAACCCATGTGTGAAAATGTGTTATCCTTGAAGGCTTCAATACTAAGCAAAAGTCCCAAGATACATAAATATAGTGAACACCACTACCTCCAAGAGTGGATCATTAGTGCCACTAATTTCTCTCGAAAAGTACTAACTCTATCTCTCTAATGCCTTGTGGGAGAAGCCAAGGTTAAAATTCCTTTACATGAGAAATGAGGATTTATTTATAACTTGAGGCATGGCCTTTCACATCCTCATGACTCTTGACTTTCCAACTTCTAGTGACCTTTGGACTTGTACAACCTTTGGAATTCCAAATGACTTTTGGAATTACATATGACTTTTGGTATTACATGTCCTTTGGACTTCCATGACTCTTTATTTCATACATGTCTCTTGGTCTTCTACTTATTTGTCTTTACAATGATTACAAAAATACATCATGACTTCCACATCATCATGCGATGATCATGTGACATGTCACTATCTTTGATGAGTAGGACTAATAATTACTAATGACATGGAATTTTTGTAGTGGTGACATGGTTGCCACTTGTATCTTCGTTTTTCAAGTAGCTTCAATTGTTGATGTCTCTACCCTCCAAAGGGTCTTTCATCAAATGGAATTTTTGGGGTGCTTTGGTCATCAAGATTAGGGTGCATTCCTTCAAGTTGAATGACTGCTCTCAAGAAGGGTGCATTCCTTCAAGTTGAAGAAGTTCTCTCGAGGAGGGTGCATTCCTTTTAGTCGAAGGAGTGCGCTCAAGCAGGGCTCATTCCTTTAGGTAGAAGGAGTGTGCTCAAAGGATGGCTTTGTTTTTTAAGGGCACAGTTTGGAAAAAGGAAGGGGAATATGGAATAAAAAGTGTGATTTGTTCTCTTGGAGGGTGCATGGAGCACTTCTGAAGGATCCTTAATGAAGGATTTGGAGTGCTCTCATGTGCTCTTGGCCTCAATGGGTTTTCTTTGAAACCAAATATTTGTCTAATTTTGAGATATAGGAAAAGGGGCAAACATGATGAGTTTTAGACATAAAACCATGTGCAACACATACCAAATCATTGAGAAAACTTATACAAGATTGAAAAATGATAATTGTACTTCAAAATTCCACTTTTCATGCATTCCCCAAGAACAATGAGTGAAGTGTGTGTGACTGCGACCCAATAATGTTGTTTTACAACAACAAAGATGTTACAACCTTCGAAATGCACCTAAAGATGTTCTAATCAATATGAAGAAATTTGAGACCATTCAAGGACACTTGAAACACATTGAATAACATGAGATGACATTTGATGATCAAAGCAACACTAGGATTAATGGTGATAGTTGGCTCCAAAATGCAAATGTAGTGAAATTTTGGAGGGTATTGTAGCAACGACACTCTAGGTGTACTTCAACTTCTTTGTCCGGGAATAGCTTTCATTTAAGGGTCAGATCTTCAAGATGATCCAGGTGGATATTGGTGGCCACCCACCTATTCCACCTAGACATCCAATTGGTTTCATATGCTTCCTTGATTATAGCAACATTTACTAGTTTTAACAGTTTTTCAGGTCATGAACATTCGGAGTTGTTTTAACCCCTAAACAAAATTCTTTTTAGGTTCATAGTAGGCCCATTATCATAGCTATCACAAATCTAGTAGTTCTCAGGCAGATCTTTCCAAAGAGGTATCGTAGATGCTAAACAAAGATCATATGACCAATTTACAACCATGGGAAGTTAGTTTCCCAAGTAACCCTAACGGGGCTCACAAACTCTTGGCGTTCCATCTCTTGGGGTTAGGGTTTTGGTTGTTTAGGGTTTTCCCTTGTTGTTCAATAATAAAAATTCCCTTGAGCCTCATTGTAACATAGTTTAGAGTTATGTAGCTACCACATCTCTTCTTAGATATAAGTTACCATTGCCTGAGCTATTTTATTTCCATTATGTATGTAAGCATATTTTAGTTCTTTGATATCAATTAAATGAAGTTTTATTTCTGCTGCATCTATGTGTTTGTGTTTGTATATGTATTATGTTCCATTCCTATATAAGTCTGAATCAGTGGTATCAGTGAAGTATTTTATTTCTCGATTTTTATTTGCATGTCCCCAACGAGGTCAGGGTATAAGGAGTTAGGGCTCGAACTGGTTTAACCTTTGCAAGACCAACCCCGTAAACCCTAATGGCCTCCCATTGTGGAAGAAAAGAAAGATGAGGGAGTAGGATATCCTTTCAAAATATTGCTCGAAGAATCTCTCGAGAGACAAAGGAACGTGATGATGGATAAATTTTCCTAGATCCTTCGATGGCTACCCACAGGCAATACATCTTCATCCAGCAGCTACTCTAGAGGCACCACTCATTTTAAGGTACAATTCAACTTTGACATTCCCATATTTGAAGCCCAAATAGATGCAGACACTGTAGATATATGATTAAATCTGTTGGAAGGATATTTTATGGTTCATGAATTTTCCAATCGGGAAAACATTACTTTTGCACTCCTTAAAGTTTCCCCCCATGTCAACGACTGGTGGGAAACTTACTTCGAACAGAAGGAAAAAAGGGAACCCTCACTGTTTTCAGTTGCACCAACTTGGAATTCTTTCTAAGATGCCGGCAAGGAATAATATTACCCTGTCATGAGCTATGAAGATAAACACATAAAGTGGACCACGTTGCAGCAAGGAAGGGACCAAGATGTTTCAGAGTTCACAAATATTTTTCATACCCTTCACACAAAGTTGGGTATCAAGGATTCTAAGTGGAATTTGGTACTCAAGTACCATAGATTTCTACACAAGTACATCCAGTACGAGATGGAGTTCTTGGACATATCTTCTCTTAGAGCCACCTATCGATACGATGTCAAGATTGAGCAGAAATTTAAACAGAAGAAGCGAGACTTTGGATCTACAAATCTGAAGCAAGGGAAAGGTGACCCCAAACCACAGAACTAAGTACAAATCCAAAGCAGGGTGACCCAAGACAATCTTTGGAAGCCCCAAGCAAAGAATGACACCACGGAGACAAAGAAGGACACAAGGAATTGGTGTGAGTTCCAAAAGAGCCCCACTCACAACACAAGTGATTGTCGAGCCAAGCAGTCACTGGTGGTCAATTTGAAGCCTTCCAAATTAGAAGCATGCTCAGACTATGAGTTAGAACCCAAAAAGGAGAATGAAAAAGGGAATAAGATTATTGATGTAGATCCCAGTTCCACTATTTCCGCCACCAAAATCCATAATATTGAGCCCAAAGATTCAAAGGAGGGGGAGCGACTCTTCCACTCACATATGGGTGAAGGGTTATCCATTGCATTTTGAAGCCAAAAGAACCTCATTTCAGCAGAGGTTGTGAAGCATTTGGGCCTACTTACCACACCACACCCGCATTCATAAATCATCAGGTGGCTTCACCAAGGACAAGATCTCCACATTAGAGTGTCGCCTTCCCTACAACATCAAGCCCTTCACAGATGAGCTATTGTGTGATTTTTCTCCCCTTGGATTTTTTGATGTATTATTAGGCCAACCATACTTGTGGAAGTGTCATGTTTTGTATGAGTCTAGGCCTTGAATTATTATTATTTCTTTAGGAAATAATTTATACGGGATACGGAAGGTAGCACCGTCTACCGCCATCTCTTTGATCTTTGTGAAGAAATGCAGTAAGATCATTTCGCAGACCTAGAAATTTGTCTTCCTTATGCTTCACTTTTAAGTTATGGTATGTTCTATGCTTATAGCAATTTACTTATCTTTCTTTTATTATCCATAGATTAGCAATCACATGTACATAAAGTAAAGTGCAGATAGAACATTAAATGATCGACAAAAAACAAGCCAAGGTAAGAGACACAAGATGTGTCAGCTAGCCAGGGACAAACCCCAATATGGGGAAACCCTTTGATCAAATATTCTTTTATCTTCAATAATTCAGTAGAGAGAAATAATACAGAAATCTGATTTACATTAGGAGCAGCAAACCCTAGATCAACCCTCAACTAGGGCAGACAATATCTTGCAAACCGACCGTCGGATCGGCTTGATTCCTTCACCAAAAAATGTCGCCTTTTGAGGAGAGTCAGATCCACCTATAATGCAGTTCAGAGAGGGATAAATATGGTCAATGTTGGTCAAACTTTTGATCTGGAGTTGCAGCCCTAAATCAGTGTCCTTCCTTCCACATGTGTGAGAGAAGAGTCCCTTTCTGCGTAGTAGGAGAAGAGCCTCTCTTCTGCGCAAGAGAGAGAGAGATGTGATGAGATGAGTGTATCCAAATGAGTAAAATACCTCTTGTATTTATACACAATTGTTGATGATTGAATAGATGCGACTGTTGGGCTTCTGAGCCTACATGAGTTTCTGGTCGGCTTGATAATTATTCCATAATCAGAATAAATTCATATCTCCATAAATACTTATCAGAATCAGATTATATTTAGATCAATACTACACCTCTCGACGAAAGGAATCTAATAAAAATATTATCAACCATGAATAAGATGACCCACATGCAGTTTGGCCCTAGTTGCCAATTTTAACACTCCCTCTCAACTAGGGAGAACTCCATCGAAATTCGTCTATCGGTCACTACTATTCATCCATCAAATGCACTGACCTGTACAACTTGACGCCTACTCTAATTTGCTCTATCCTACCTGCTATGCTCTGTTCTGTTCTGCCCTGTTTTGATCTGCTCTGCTCTGCTCTGTTTTGTTCTTCCCTGTCTTGACTTGCTCTGCTCTGCTCTATTCTTCTCTGCTCTGTTCTTCTCTGCTCTGCTCTGCTTTGTCCGAATTATGAAGAAGAAGAAATGATCAAGGATGTATCATACTGACTCAAAGCTAGTCTTAGAGTGTGTACCACTGGTCCCAAACCAGTATCAACTGACCTGAAGTTAGTGTCATAGTGGGTACAACTCCTACCATTGGTCCCAGACCAGTATCATCCTCCACTGGCTCAAAGTCAGTCTTAGAGTGTGTACCACTGGTCCCAAACCAGTCTCAACCGACCCGAAGTCAGTTTCATAGTAGGTACCACTCCTACTACTGGTCCCAGACCAGTCTCAACCAACCTAAAGTCAGCGTCATAGTGGATACAACTCCTACCACTGGTCCCAAACTAGTATCATTGATCCCAGATCAATGAAGGTCATCCTAGCATAGGGAGTACGATAGATACAACGACGTGTCCATCAATACTACTATGGTCCCTATCCTCATTTCCCTTCTCATTGATCAGATGAGAGGTACTTCCCATGAGTCCTAGACTGCATGGGTAGGATGCCTCAACAAGAGAACTAATCAATCTTGTCCACAGGATAGTGAATCATCCTGTCCCACAAGAGAGCGAATCATCTTGTCCCACAAGAGAGCGAATCATCTTGTCCACAGGAGAGCGAATCATCCTGTCCATAAGAGAGTGAATCATCCTGTCCACAATCGCCATGGAGAACACATCATCCAGGCCTCACAAGAGAAATAATCATCCTGCTACACAATCATCATGGAGAACACATCATCCAGACCTCACAGGATAACTAATCATCCTAATACATAATCGTCATGGAGAACACATCATCCAGACCTCACAGGAGAACTAATCATCCTAGTAGATAATCATCATGGAGAACACATCATCCAGACCTCACAGGAGAACTAATCATCCTGCTACATAGTCACCACGGGGTATCACAGGATTTTAATTATTTTTCCCTGTACACATACACCACTAGGGGATGGTGAGTCACCCTATGGTTATATGTCGCTCCAAGAAGTACCCCCCCGGAGCTCCCAGAGCTCAATACATCATATAGGACCTTCATAAGAGGGTCTTCGAATGACACCAATTTGTTCTTGGAAAGTCAGGAATTTGAATTTTCGTAGGGGCTTTGTCAAGATGTCGGCGACCTATTCATCTGTACCGATATGTTGGAGTCTTATTGCTCCTCACTGCACCATATCTCGAATATAGTGGTACCTGATATCGATATGCTTGGAGAAATTGTGAAATATGAGATTCTCTAACAAACGAATCCCACTTTGGTTGCCACATAGGATCACGGTGGTATCCAATGTAAATCCAAATATCTCACTGAAGAGCTTTCGCAACTAGATAGCCTCACAAGTGGCAATGCTAGCAGAAATATACTTTGCCTCGGCATTGCTCAAAGTCACCAACTTTTCCTTCATACTCATCCAGGATATCGAATCAAATCCCAAAGAGAAACAGCACCGAGAAGTGCTCTTTCGGTCCACCACACTGCCTGCCCAATCAGCATCACATCTCCGACAGTGTATCTTAACCCATAAGTAATTGTGCCACAAAGTTATCTTAACAGATTCTTGGCACCAATCCAATATATGTGGTGAGGTTCAACCATATGTTGACTTAATGTGTTGACTGCAAAGCATATATCTAAGAACATTAATGCTCTGACGAGTTGCCGATACTCAGTAGAACAAGTTCAATAGCACTACTACTTAAATTCTTGAAGTCAAGCTCCATCGGGGTAGTTACAGGCTTGCAGTCTACCATACCGAATATTTCCAATATCTTCACCACATATTTTCCTTGAGATAGGAAAATTTCCCTTTGCTTCTACCAGACTTCAAGTCCTAGGAAATAGTGCATCAGTCCTAAGTCCTTCATTTCAAAATTTAGAAGCCAACTCCCTCTTGCATTTGTGAATGAGAGGGTCTGCACCTATTAGAAAGAGGTCATCCATATATAGTACTAGTATGAGAGATTTGTCATCTTCAACCTTAAAGTAGAGGTTAGGGTCAGCTTCACTCCTAGTGAATCCCAGCTTCATCAAGTAGCTGTCGATCCTCTCATACCATGCTCATGGTGCTTGCTTCAGCCCATAGAGAGCCTTCTTCAACCTGGATACATGAGATTTTCGATCATAAATCTAAAATCCTTCAGGTTGCTCCACGTAGACCTCTTCTTTGATCGAACCATGCAAGAACCCAGTATTAACATCCATCTGATATAGTTTCCATCCTTGTGAAACCGTAAGGGCTATGATCGAGCAGATGGTGGTATATCTAGAAACAGGTGCAAATATCTCGTCATACTCTTTTTCTTTCAATTCCCTGGTGTCAGCTTCTAGAGAGCTCCTCATTGTAGGAATAATTTTCACCTTGCAAAGAGCCATATCTTCGTCAAAGGTGACATCATGACTAATTACGACTTCCCTTTGATCAACTACATAGATTCTATAGCCCTTAGTATTTTCACCATAGCCCAGAAAGATTCCTTTCTTTCTAGATGCACCCAATTTATTCCTTTTCCCTTTCGGCACATGAAAATATACAGAGTTTCCAAAAATTCTAAAATGAGATATGTTAAGTTTCTTACCAATGAACATTTCTTCAGGAGTCTTGGAACCCAATGCTTGATGAGGGCATCGGTTTTGTACATATACCACGGTGCTTGCAGCTTCGGCCCAAAGAAACTTTGGAAGTATTTGATATGGAGCTTGGCATGGACAACTTCCAAAATCGTACGATTCTTCCTTTCCACCACACCATTATGTTCAGGAGTATATGGTGTAGTAGTCTCCCTCTTAATGCCAGCCTCTTTACAAAAGTCATGAAACTCGTGAGCTTCATATTCAATTCCATTCTCAGTCCTTAAGATCTTGATCTTCTTTTCATTCTCAATCAAGGCTTGAGATGTGTCACAAGACATGACACCTATCAGACTTCCTCTTACCAGATATAATGAATCAACTCGAAACCCAAGAGTGAAGGCATATTTAATATTGTTTTTCAATATACTTACCTTGCCATTGCTGAAGGTCACCTTGTAACCTTTGTCTTCCATTTCCAAGATGGACACTAGGTTCTTTTTAACGTCAGGTACATATAATACATCCTGTAAGTGGATCGTATTACCTTGATTCAAATAAGAGAGACATTGCCTACGCCTTTCATGGGATATTTCATATTATCTCCAAGGACAATTTCCAGGTTAGTTTCTTTCTCTATCAGATTATGGAGAACTTCTTTGTAAAAAGTGAAGTGCCTTGAGGCACCACTATCAATAAGCCAATTTCCCAACAAGTCCGAAGGAGCAGAGGTAGATAGAGTAGCTGGTAGATAATATTCATCCTGCTTGATGTCAACAATGTTAGATTCATACCTGGAATTTCTATCCTTCTGAATGATTGTCCTCTTCCTTGATTTCCAGCACTCCTTTTACCTCTGCTATTAGATTTTTCATTCCTTTGATAGCCATGAGAGGGATTTTGATCATCATCCCAGTGTGAGTCCCTTCTATCAGGGCACTCCCTTGCATAGTGACCTGCTTTATCACAAATGTAACATCGTCCTTTTCTTCCACCCTTAGGTCCAACCTTTCTTTTCTATTTAGCCCTGGACTTATTACTTTTCTTAGCATGAGAAGAAAAGGCAACAGGAGGACCTTTAGGCATGGGCATTTCTTGCTCTTTTACCCTTGTTTGTTCTTGAATGCATCTAGCCATTAATTCCTCGAAACCAGGAATTACATTATTGTTCATAAGAGTAGTCCTTAACACATACCATTTGGATGGTAATCCTCCAAGAGTTGTGAGTGCCATTTCCCTATCAGTAATAGTCTCCCCAATAGATAAGAGATTGTTCCTGATCTCGGTGATTCTTAAGAATTATGCTTGCAGACTCTCATCTTTTCCCTTCTTAATTTCCTTCAGCTTATTTCTAAGAAACAAAACTTGATTTGCATCATTAACTTTAAATAAACTCACAAGTCTATCATAGATTTCCTTGGAGGTGTTCACGTCAGAGATGTAGGCCACCAAGCGCTTGTCGATAGAGTCCCGGATGATCTTATTTGTTTTGAATTCGCCAGCTTTCTATTTGTTCCTGGTAGCAGCGGGTGCATTTGATGGAGGCTCAACAATATTGCCTCTCACATGGTCCAACAATCCTTGATCTTCTAAGGTTAGATCGAGAGACATCTTCCATCCGTGATATATAGTTTTCTCACGGAGCTTGTCTTCGGCAAGGAAGAGTGTCGAGGACCCCATAGTTCTTTTAGGATAGCCTTACCAATCTTCTCTTCAGTGATTGCTCTTACTCTTGCTCGGGCTTTGTCTTCACCTTAGCTCTGATCCCATGTTAAGTTATTTATATTCTATTCTTATAGCAGTTTACTTATCTTTCTTTTATTATCCACAAATTAGCAATCACATGTACATAAAGTAAAGTGCAGATAGAACATTAAACGATCGACAGAAAACAAGCCAAGATAAGAGACACAAGATGTGGTGGCTAGCCAGGGACAAACCCCAATATGGGGAAACCCTTTGACAAAATCTTCTTTTATCTTCAATAATTCAGCAGAGAGAAATAGTACAAAAATCTGATTTATAGTAGCAGCAACGAACCCTAGATCAACCCTCAACTAGGGTAGACAATATCTTACAAACTGACCATCGAATCAGCTTGATTCCTTCACCAAAAAATGTGGCCTTCTAAGGAGAGTCAGATCCACCTATAGCGTAGTTCAAAGAGGGAGAAAGATGGTCAATGCTGGTCAAACTTCTGATCTGCAGTTGTAGCCCTAAATCTGCGTCCTTCCTTCCACATGTGCGAGAGAAGAGTCCCTTTCTGCGCAGTAGGAGAAGAGCCTCTTTTCTGCGTAGGGGAGAGAGAAGTGATGAGATGAGTGTATCCAAATGAGGAAAATACCTCCTGTATTTATATGCAACTGTTGATGATTGAATAGATGCGATTGTTGGGATTCTGAGCCTACATGAGTCGCTGGTCGACTTGATAATTATTCCATAATCAAAATAAATTCATATCTCCATAAATACTTATCGGAATCAGATGATCTTTAGATCAATCCTACACCTCTCGATGAGAGGAATCTAATAAAAATATTATCATCCATGAATAAGATGACCCACATGGAGTTTGGCCCTAGTTGCCAATTTTAACATTCACCCTCAAGGAAAGAAGAATATTGTGGCCACATTCATGACCTCCAAATAGGGCCCCTCCACACGATAGCAGCAGATGGACAAGGTCGTGGTAGAGTATAGGGAAATCTTCACCTTAGCCACAAGGGTACCCCTACACTGACAGGTCAATCACTCCATTGATCTAACCTCGGGCACGTTGCTACCCAATGGGCAGATCTATTGATGCTCTGTTATGGAGAACGATGAAATCAAGAGGTACATTCAGGAGTTGTTGCAGAAATGGCACATCAGGCCAAGTTCATCACCATGTGGGAGCCTGATCATGTTGGTACAGAAGGAGGATGGGACCTGGAGACTATGTATTGAATACTGGGCACTTAATAAGATCATTGTCCGGAATAGGTATACAATCCCACAGATTGATGAACTTTTGGACTAGCTCAAGGGGGACAAATATTTTAGCAACATTGACTTGAATTTTGGTTATCACCAGGTACCAGTCGAACCCTCCGATGTGTGGAAGACTGCCTTAAAATCCAAAGAGGGCCTTTTTGAATGGTTGGTCATGCCTTTCGGGTTGACAAATGTCCCTGCAACCTTCATGAGTTTGATGGACGACATATTGCGTCCCTTCACCAATTCATTCATGGTAGTGTATTTGGATGACATCCTGATCTTTAGCTAGAGGTAGGAAGAACACATCCACCATATTTGACAGGTCCTCCAAGCCCTACGAAAACACAGATTGTGTGCCAATTTGGAGAAATGCACTTTTGGTATGACCTAGGTTCAATATTTTGGGTACATTATTGATGAGAGGGGTGTGCATGTGGACCCAGCCAAGATAAAAGTTATTTGGGATTGGCCAACCCAAACCACTCTAATAGATCTCCGCAACTTTCCAGGTCTTGCCAATATCTACTGCAGGTTTGTGTTGGGGTTCTCTCATATCACTTTGCCTTCGATTCAAGTCACCAAGGGTGGAGTTAAAGAAAAGTTATTTTGGTTTGAATCCCAATAGAAGGCATTTTTTGAGTTGAATCATTGCCTCTTCTCTGCACCAGTGCTCACATTACAAGACTTGTAGCAATCATTTGAGATTGAGACAGATGCCTCTTACTATGCTATTGGTGCAGTTTTTACTCAGCAAGGTCATCCAGTGGCATATCAAAGTGAGACACTTTCATACACATTCTAGAAGTATCCCACATATGACAAAGAGATATATTCCATTTTGAAGACCTACCAACAATGGAAGCATTACATTCTAGGGAAGGAAATGGCGATCCACACAGACCACTGACCCTTGTACTTCATGCAGACACAAGGAAAGTTATAGAATGATCACCATCAGAAATGGTCCACATACCTACCACAATTCCATTTGAACATTAAGTAAAAGAAGAGCAGCACCAATAATATTGCATATTTCCTCAACCGACTGCCAATCATGACACTAACTACTATGCTCGACTCTTGTAGACACAAGACTTTGGGGTGGCTGCACCTTTACAAGATCGATCCAAAATTTGGCAACACATGCTAGATGCTCCTGGAAGGCAAGAATTTTCCTGATTTTTACCTCCATGGTGCATTATTATGCCACTTGGAACACCTTTGTGTTCCTTCAAGAGAGTATGCCAAGATGATTTGGGAGGCGTACTACAATCAGGTTGTTGTACATTTCAGAGTAGATAAAATAGTGCCAATGTTGCAGAAGTATTTTTATTTTCCAAACATTTGATAGGATGTTGGGAAGTACATTAAAGCATGCACTACCCTTTCCATTGCCAAACTGACCATCAAGAAGTAAGGCCTATATACTCCTCTACCTACTCCTAATCGACCTTGGGAATCCATCTCCATGGATTACATGTCAGGCCTTCCTTCTACTAAGTAAGGAAATGATTGTGTTTTCCCGGTCATCAACAGATTCTCTAAGACGACCATTCTAACGTCCTGCAAGAAGAGTATCAAAGTAGAAGCCACTTATAATCTCTTCTTTGAATGAGTGTGGGTACACTTTGGGATCCCACAGTCCATTATCTCGGATCAGGATAGCAAGTTTCTGAGTAGATTTTGGTCAAGCCTCTAGTCGATGTTGGATACCAAGCTCACTAATTCCACGACCTTCCACCCCCAAACTGATGGCCAAACAGAGGTCGTCAACAAGATGATCATGCACATTTTGTGCATGTACAACTTGAAGCATCCATGCATATGGGATGAAATCCTCCCCTATTTCCAACACAGTTACAACAGAGATCTCCCTAGCTCAACTAGCCACAACCCCTTTCATGTGGGGTTGGGATTCTAGCCACTATGTCCCATTGATGTGGTCATACAATTTGCAGCTATTTAGGCAGTTTTGGCTCATGTCCAGGCCAAAGTAGATAGGGCTAATAGCTTCATTGAGTGCATTCAACACATTCTCTAGCAAATCCATAACATATTGGACCGAACCAACGTTAAATACAAGCAACGTCATGATCAACATTGGGTGCCACACAAGTTCCAAGTGGGTGACAAAGTTTGGTTACATTTGCAAAAGGAGTGCCTCGTTGGGCCCCACCACAAACTTCACCAGCTCTGATATAGGTCGTACACCATCACCAAGGATGTAGGGGACAATCCCTTCGATCTCAGAATTCCACCATTCCTTGGCCTACACCCAGTATTCAATGTGGATCAGCTACGACCATACTTTCCTCCATTGTTGGACACATCTGACATTGTTAAGCATCTGACACCAACAAAGCTCAACCTAAGCTACATCGAACCTGCCACAACTGACAGGATCATGGAAACATAGATCAATAACAATCGCCAGCAGAGGATCTAGCTATATCAAGTTTTTAAATCAGACCAACTCCTTCATGAGGGGAAGTGGTTCACCAAGGTCCAGGTTCAACAGAAATTTACTCATCTCATGGAGGCCCTACACGCAATGGGGACAATTGCTTCCTAAGGGGAGGGAACTGATCCAAGTGGATATTGGTGGCCACCCGCATATTCCACCTAGACCTGTAGTTGGTTTCATCTTTTTCCTTGACTATAGCAACATTTACTATTTTTAGTAGTTTTTCGTGTCCTGAACTTCCGAAGCTATTTTGACCCCCTAAACGGAATTTTTTTAGGTCCACAGTAGGCTCCTGGCCATAAGTAGGGACCTGCTAAAAATCATGTAGTACTTGGAGATATATTTCCAACAAGGTATCATACGCGCCAAACAAAGATCATATGACCAAGTTTTGACCCCGAGAAGTTCGCTGCCCAACTAACACCAACGGGGCCCACAAACTCTTGGTGTTCCATCTCTTGGGGTTAAGGTTTTGGTTGTTTATGGTTTTACCTTGTTGTTCAAAAATAAAAAGGCCCTTGAGCCTCATTATAACATAGTTCATACACATGTATCCACCACATCTCTTCTCATAGATAAGCTACAATCGCCCAAGCTAGTTTATTTCCATTCTGTATGTAAGTGTATTTAAGTTCTTTGATATTAATGAAATTAAGTTTTATTTATTGTACATCTCTGTGTTTATGTTTGTATCTATATTATGTTGCATTCATGTATAAGTTCGTATCACAGGAAGTAGTGATTGCCTCGATTTCCCCCTTTTGAACTGATTTTATACATAGCATCTCACTTTCCTCTAGTTGGTTGAACAGACACAAAAAGATACACCAAATAACAATTGTTTCAATGTAGTAAAGGGTAATGTGCATGACAAGTTTATGATATTCAAAGTATGAGTTTTCATCTTTGGCATTGCTCTGTTGCCATTAGGCATGGACAGTACCCCAAAAAAGCCACTTCAGGAGCACAAACATTGCTTCACTGTCAGCAAGCATGGTCAATACCCTGCTCAAGCCGCTTGATCCACCTCCCTACATAGGAATTCTTTCTCTTATTTCACCCTTTATTTATTTATTTAATAGAAATATGCATCAACACTTACTATTGTCAACGAGTGGAAGAGGGATCCAAACTTATTGAGAGCTGAGGAGGTTGCCCCTTAAGAGGTATTTTATTACCTCTGATATTGATTTTCTCGCTTTAGATTTTCCACTTATCCCCTCTCTACTATATTGGACAAGTGTTAACACACAAGCATATTTATATCAAGTTGAGTAGTTTAGATACTAGAACAAAGAAGGAGAACAACAAAAATCCAATCACTGGGGTTGTCACACTTCTCTTTTGTTACACCATAAATTATTTTAGGTGATGCACTCTTTCACACAAGGTCTTATTAAGAAAACAAGAAAGAAAATGCATACAAAACCAAACCAGAAACAAGAGACAAATAAAATGGAGGTTGAAACCAGAAACATCACACAAAAACAAAACAGATGTAGACAGTAGGAAATAAGGTGGATGCAATGCAAGAGGAACTAAATGAAACTAAGCCTACTCCTAACCTAACCAACTAAAAGGATAGGGCTAAGTGTAATAATATTTCTAGTGAAGCCAATTTAATTGTTCCAAACCTACAATAAAAAAAAATTGAGCAATGAAAACCGACGTAATACAATGTGCAACAGAAAAGATAAGAACTTTATTATCTTGCACAAAAGATAAAAGGTATTTGCTAGATGTAGAGATATGTGTCATGTCACTTAACTTTACCCAACCTTCCACTTTACCTTTTCAATGAAAAACATAAGAAAACAAACCTTGATTTCTCCTTGTGAATGTACCTGTACTTATATTATCTTCCTTAGAAAACATAAAGAGAGATCAGAACTTGATTTTAGAAAATGGGATTGATAGGTCAGATGCTTCCAGCTGATGATAGATTGGATCATGAGATTCAAAACATTCCTTTTGATGATCCTAATATTTTTGTAAAGATAAATTTTCCACTAATGTCATAGAATTAGGATGGGAGTTTCGTAAGGGAAAATGAATCCAACCAAGTTCAGAAAATCTTATCAAGATAGTGAGGGTCTAACAAAAACATCATCGGAGGCTACAATGCCTCATCTACTTGACAAGTATCTAAAAATTAAGAAGATAGAACAGAAGGATCACTTGATGTAAAACAACTTTCTGAGATATACTAGTGGGAAAATGATCAATTGGATGGTAGTTGTTAGAACAAAAACCATGATCAGATGGATTGATTAAAACACAAGAATCTTGATCAGTAAACAACAAGGATAAATCAATTTGAACAATTTGGCGAATTCTTCGAACAAAAGAATCATCTTCCTCATATGTTGAATGTGGAAAATCATTTTATTCTTAACTGGTGGCAAACTGGACTCGCATCATAATCATTGAAATAATAAAAAATGAATGCCAGTATGGAAAACACCTGCAACCGGTCCTAATGCAATGGGTGAGACAGAGGAACTGGATTCAGTAAATAACATAAGCATTCACTAACACTCAAGAGGAGATCTGGTAGCATTATAACATTCACAAGAAGGACTAGGAGCTAATTATTTTCAAAGGTGTCTGATAGGTATGGATATTTCGGTAAATGATAATATTTAAAATGACCAGCTTCATGAATTTGTACATTCAAGGAAGCTATACACTCCAAACCCAAGTTATATTCAAGATATTTTCATGAAGATAAATTCAATGAAAAAAAAAATTCAAACTGATCAGAAACTGTATCTTGAAAGTCAGAAGAGTTATGTCCAGAATACCATAATTCTTTCAAGAAGGAATTTACATCCAATGAAACCATGCAAAGGAAATAATTTTGCAAGGATACCCAAATCCAATTTAGTTCAGGGCCTTAATAGTGTCATGAGAACCTGACATAACCATCAACTGAAGTTGTAGTGCCTCAACTCCCTGATAAGTCCCAGAAATTTCAAGAATTGTAGAATTATGTTTTGAAGATTGAGTCAGATTGTGCATGGTATGTGGAAAACTACAATCAATAATTGCAACAATATCACTAGTATCAAGTTGGCAGCCATCTACAGTACTAATTTTATCAGAATTTACATATTTAACAAACAAATTAATTAAGTTATAAAGTTCTTATGATTGCACCTTTAAGGATGAATAAATTGAACAAATTTCATGAGTAACCTATACTAAGGAATTCTCCTCATGCAAGACCGGAAATGATAAGGAAATGAATGAATACTTGATGACTTCAATACTTTTCTCTTCATCATGAATGATCTCACCACCATGTGTCAATTAAAAATCCAAATCATTAGATGAGGTATCCCCATCACAAGTTAATGCCTTACAAAAGGCGGAACACAAGGCATAGTGAGGTGAAGAGGCAATTTCAATAAAAACACCTTCATTAATTGAATTAGATTCAAGATATAAGCCTTTCAAAAAAAAGTTTTCTTGAGAAAATGAAAGATTAGTAGGTACACTTGGGAAACCATCATTACATACAACAATGGAGTCAAAATCACCAGAATGAAGGTTGTCCAAGACTTCAAACTGATTAACAAAGTTAACTTTATTTAATCCATCACTGAGATTCTTATATTAACAATCAATCAAGGATGGAAGAACATTATATTGACATGGATGCTTTTGAAAAAGAAAAGAAAGGTCAAGAGAATCCTCACCTTCATGCTCCTCTAACAGTGAAAATGACTACCTTGCACCTGATCATTGTTTAGATTTGGAAGAGATTGATCAAGTGGATCAAGGGGAAAGGGATCGTGAGAAAGTGGTGAGATAGGATGATAAGAATAAAAATAAAATTCAAGACTAGACTTATGAGTGTTAATACCATTTGGTGGAATGGAGGTATTAATCTTCACCATAGGCTTCATGAACCATTCCAAATTATCCTCAATCATATCAAGATCATGGGAAATGGATGATGGTTGAGAATATGGATTAGGAATTTGATTTGTAGATTTCCAATCTTCAACATTATCACAAAGAGGCACCCAAACCGGTACTAGAAAAGGAGGAGGACAAGGAACAAAAGGAACAATAGGCTCCTCCTATGAGATTGGGGGTGTCTCACAATTTCCAAAAGTTGGGGAAGATGAACATCTAGAGTTTTATATTCAAATTGGTTCAAATAAGTCATAACCAAATGTTCAAACTTTTTCTTAAAGAAATCCCAATCCATATCCTCTTCTGGGAACTCATAACATAGGTGAAGGAATCTGTTAGCAAAATCCTCAATTGATTCATTAGGATCCATGGTAAGTTTATTAATTACTTTATAAACATCTTGGTAATCATACCAATCAAATTCTTGATGAAGCTCCTTAAGAGATTGATGAAAATAATGAATGGAATTGGATGGTAAGGTATGGCACCATTGATTAACATGACCTTCAAGAGTGAGGGTGAATTGAATAAACATAACCTCTTCATCATCGAATTCATGAGAATTACAAAACCCAAAAAAATAATTTATGTGTTTGGATAGAAATGTACCACCCTTGCCATCAAACTTGAATTGAGACTAGGAATGAACAAGTTCCATAGAGATTAAAATTTTACTAGGAGGTAGGTTAGAAAAAAACTTTGGGATTATGATGTGGGAAAGATCCATTTAAGATAAGACATTCAAACAGACTAAATGGGCACAACTTGTCATTTGGCCCTCCTTCTAGTGCCAATTGTTGACGATGCTCGAAATCCGTCAACCAAGGGGGTCTCCCCAGTGTGAAGTCCTATTTAGACCTCACACCATTTGGAGTAGGATCCCCAACCGAAATATGGCTTGGCTACTATTTTCTTAAATATATGCCTTGGATTTGGCTATTAGCATGAGAGAGAAGTTCACATGTGCTTTTGGATGAACCAATGAGTGTTCCTTGTGAATGTTAGATTGCAAATGTATCAAAGTTCTTTTACTGCAAAAGGTTCTTTTACAGCAAAAAGTTCTTTTACTGCAAAAGGTTCTTTTACAGCAAAAAGTTCTTTTACCACAAAGGGGGGGAAATAAATTGAGCCTCCAAGAGAGAAGTAATAGTACTACCCTATGGAGACACACACAAAAGAGAAAAGCTTGTATAACATCAAGTGAAATAGTTCACAAGGATGCAATGATCATTAAACATAACAACACATTTCCAACAAGAAGCACCAAAGTCACTGAAATAGTTCAATTACTCCTGTACTAATGAAAGAAAACATGAACCATAAACATTCATTGAATATTCATAAAAACATTCACAATACATGTTTGAAAATGTGCTAACCTGGAAGGCTTCAATATTAAGCAAAAGTCCCAAGATACATAAATACAATGAACATCAAAAGTACTAACTCTATCTCTCTAATTCCTTGTGGGAGAAGCCAAGGATAAAAGTCCTTTATATGAGAAATGATGATCTATTTATAACTTGAGGCATGACCTTTCACATCCTCATGACTCTTGACTTTCCAACTTCTAGTGACCTTTGGACTTGTACAACCTTTGGAATTCCAAATGACTTTTGGAATTACATATGACTTATGGTATTACATGTCCTTTTGACTTCCATGACTCTTTAGTGCATACATGACTCTTGGTCTTCTACTTATTTTTCTTTACAATGATTACAACAATACATCATGAATTCCACATCATCATGTGATGAGAACATGACATCTCACTATCTTTGATGACTAGGACTAATAGTGATAGATGACATGGAATTTTTCCAGTGGTGACATGGCTACAACTTGCATCTTCATTCTTCAAGCAACTTCGACTTTTGTTGTCTCTACCATCCAAAGTGTCTTTGATCAAATGGAGTCTTCAGGGTTCTTTGATCATCAAGATTCAAGTGTGTTCTTCGTTCTTTCCATGCTTCCATTGTTTGTTCTCTTTACCCAATCTTCCTTATGCATGTTTTCCATGCTATTTCTGGAATACTTGTATTTGCAATCACTCATGAAAAACAACTATCAGCCTAAAAATATCCTATTCTACCATGTTTAATGTAGATTTTATGTTCATGCATTTTCAGTGTGCTGAAAAGGGACAAAAGGAGCTTTTGGGCACATAGGCGCACTTTAAAAGTCTAAAGGGATGAGAGGTTGAGGCTTCAGGGCTTCGTCATGTGCTCATGCTCTTAAGGGAGGGAGGCAATCAAAGAAGGGCACATGGTGCAAGTCCAAAGGATGAAGGGGAAGGATTTGGGCTTCCCAAGTATGTTGCGAGCTCAAGGGGGAGATGAAGGGTGCAGGGCACACTACTAAAGGATGAAGGATGAGGCTTTGTGCCTTTGGAGTGCGCTCAAGCAATTAAGAAACTAAGGGGGGTGCATGGTGCACTCTTGAAGGTTTAAGGGTGAGGCTTCATGTCTTCAAAGTGCACTCATGCGCTCCAGAAACAAAGGGGGGCACATGGCGCACTCCTTAAGGCTGAAGGGTGAGGATTCATGCCTTTGAAGTGCGATCATGCACTTAAGAGGGCAACGAGGGAACATGGAGCATGTCCAAACGCTAAAGGAGGAAGCTTTGTGCCTTCAGAGTGTGATCATCTTCTCAAGGAGGGTGCATTCCTTCTGATCAAAGGAGTTCTCTCAAAGAGGGCACATTCCTTCAGGTCGAAGGAGTGCGCTTAAGGAGGGCACATTCCTTCAGGTCGAAGGAGTGATCTGAAGGAGGTCGCATTCCTTTCGAAGGAGTTCTCTCAAGGAGGGCACATTCCTTCAGTTCAAAGGAGTGCACTCAAGGAGGGTGCATTCCTTCAGGTCAAAGCAAAGTGCTCAAAGGAAGGATTGGTTTTTGAAGGGTGCAGTTCGGAACAAGGAAGGGGAAAGATGAATTAAGGAGTGCACTTTGTGCTCTTAGAGGGTGCATGGCACAGTTCCAAACAACGAAGGATCCCTGATCAAGGCTTCGAAGTGCACTCATGTGCTCTTGGCCTCAATGGGTTTTCTTTGAAACCAAGTATTTGTCTAAGTTTGTGATATAGGAAAAGGGGCGAACATGGTGACTTTTAGACATAAAACCATGTGCAACACATACCAACTCATTGAGAAAACTTAGAAAACCTTGGACAATGATAATTATACATCAAAACGCCACTTTTCATGCATTCCCCATGTACAATGAGTGAAATGTGTGCAACTACGACCCAAAAGTGTCGTTTATAACAACAAAGATGTTACCACCATGAAATGTACCTAAATATGTTCTAATCAACATGATGCCACTTGAGACCATTCAAGGACCCTTGAAACACATTGAATAATATGAGACAACATTTGATGATCGAAGTGACACTAGGTATGATGGTGATAGTAGACTCCAAAATTCGAATGTAGTGAAATTTTGGAGGGTGTTGTAGCAGCAACAAGAGGTTCTTGGCTAAAAGAACAATATTGTCAGCATAAAGCAGAAGAGTGATGACCATATCGATGAGACTGGGGCCATCACATCCTACAACTTCTAAACACTCTTCTATCTTATCAATGTCAATGCCAAAATGGGTAGGGAATAAGGGACACCCTTGCTTAAGTCTGATATTGCATTTAATTTCTTCTGACCAACCCTCTATGGTCCTAAGATTGGCAATAGCATTCTCATATAGTCTAGTCACAACAACCCTTAACTCAAGAGGAACCATTATCTTTTCTAGCCTCTTCCATAGCTTATCCCTAGCTTATCCCAAAAAACACCGTAGAAAGCTTTCTTAAATTCAACCAAATAATTGATAAAAGAGCATTTTAAAAAATCTAAGAAAATGTGTAAGCAAATAAAATATAAGAAAGCTCATGGGGGCTTCACCATTAGAACAAAATATCATGCTTATAGTTTAATACGTGGTTGCTCTCTAAAAATTGTGTCATCGGTACAAAATAGATTGTCACACCATTGGTAAATAACCCTATCTTTTTATCTTCTTAAATTAATTAATTATATATATATATATAATATATATATTATATATATATATTAATTTCCATTAACATTCGTAGATGGATTAGTGTGTGATCATCGATGTAAAGCATTTAGAATACTATCCCATATTTTAAATTAGAAATATATATCCTTTCTAATAAGCCAAAAAAACATACATGATAATTAAAATATATATATTTGTAAAGGATAAAAAACAATAGTATTGGCAAATGCTTTCAAAACATTTACAACCATAAAAATTATTGAAAAAAATTGTATATGTGGAAAGAAAGACAATCTACATCAGTAGCATTAGAAAATAGTCTTGAGGGTTAGTTTAGTTGGCCAAGATCCACCTTTCCATTGGGAAGTCATAGGTTCAATTTTTTTCGACACACTCAGGGTTAGGCTCGGATTAGTTTGGTCATGAGGTGCTGGTCCCTTCAAGTGGACCTACCCTAATTTCACACGGAAAAAGTAAAATAAAATAAATGATGTAGCTTTAGAGAACTTGTCCTGACATGATGGAAGAAGAATGCAAAGATATTTTCACTAATGTATAAGGAAATTAAAGAAGATTATGCATGCATATTTACAATGTGTATAAAAATAGTTAAGTGTGTAAAAGTATATAATTATTTTATTTATTTTAAATATATGTATTGTTTTACACGCAGAATAAATTTATAATTATTTTCATATATATATTTTTATTTTTTATATATATATTTAAATTTATGTTATGAATTTTTAAATTTTTTAATATAAATATTTTGCATTTTTAATATTTTATATAGTTGTGAAATATTTTGGATCGGATTTTAGTGTCATGACAAGTGGAAGGGTATATGGCAATCATCTTACCAAGTATATATGACTAAGAATGTGGCCACACACCTTCTTAATTGTTTGTGCATTAGGGATCATATGACTTAACAATTTCATGATGTTGTTTCACATTGGTTTTGGTAATAGTTTAATGTTCATGCTCAAGTGGGGGTTTATCATTTCAATGATGAGAGGGTTTGGGTGTTTGCAATAGTTGAAATGCTTAGTCTTAACGAACCTTCCCATGAATTATTGTCATTACTTGTAAGGATTGTTATTCATTTTGAAATGTGGGAGATTTTAGCATGGGAGAATGGTTAATTCAAAGTACCATCACTTCTTGTTCAACCCAATTAGGAGAGATATCAAGCCTCGATAGTAGAAATTTTGGATGTAACAACCTACCATTTAACTATACAACTAATTAGATCAATTATGTGATTTATAATCAATACACAACTATTCAACTAATTATCATAGAATTTCAAAAAATATGAGTAGAGACAACTTACTGGTAGCAATGATATTCCTTACTTGTGATTTCGGAGTTGAATGCTCTTTTAATTTTGCTAACCACGACAAATATTTAGGGACGACTCTCCACCCAACCGTAGGCTCAATTGCACATAATCTTTCTACAGTTGGCCACTCCCAAGCTCTCAATCAACGTACTACTGTCAGGGAATCCTTTGTCTCACAATACTTTTCTCCCAAGAGAATGGATGAAGGAATGATGAATCTCATTTTCCTCGTTGTCCATTAAATAGACCTAACAATAGAAAGGGGTCCACATGCGCACATTCCATGTGTCAACATGCAACTTTTATTTATTTATTTTAAGTTTTACTTAATTTAATATTTCTGTTAATTTAACTGTTTCTTATTTTATTCATTTTTACTTTTTGTTAACTTTACTTATTTTTATAAATATATTTTATTATTTATTTAGAACTCACTTATTTATTATTTTATTTATTTATTATTTACTATTTCTCTTTCTTATTTAGTGTTTATTTACTATTATAATCTTTATTTATTTATTAATTATTATATTTTTATATTTTCTTTATTTTTTATTATCATTTACCATTATTTCTTTTCTTTTTGTTATTATTTTTACTTATTTATATTAATTATTTTTTTATTTATGTTTTTATTTTTTATTATTATTAGGGGACATTACATTGGAATTTAGTTGAATTTTGAGAAGGCATGAAGAAGGCAAACATTCCAACAGGAGCTTGTTATTCTTACTGAGAACCAAAGTGCACAAAATCAAGCACCATTATATATCTTGACATGCCAATATCATGAGCTTATTGATCCATCAAAAGCATGGGATTGGTACCTTAGAAGTTGAATATACAATGTTGTGGGATCTAGCTCTAAATCTTCAAAAAGACTCCTTACCCCTGACCTCAACAACAAGTATCAGTGAATTATGCTCAAGTCAATCTCAAAGAAGATGACACAATTCACCCAATGAAGGAATTGATGGATATTGAATTGAAAAACTCTTCCTTGGACATTGGCCAAGAGGAAGCCACATTGTTCATGTTTTCCATTAATTTCTATGTTTTTCAATGTTATGAGAATTATAAGCATTTTTATCAAACATGCTACATACATAAAAACTGGAATGTCTATCTTATAATTTGTTGTAAACTTCGTCTTATAATAACAAAACATTGTTTACTTTATTTTGTAAAATATCGGAAAGTCCTATGTATCTAGTATTAACTTGGCTAATACCTTTGATATGATATAATAAAACATTTAAAATATTTTATGTTCGAAAAAAAATTACATCTTCATGTAAATCTAAATATAATTTAAGTCTAATTTAAAAGTGGCAATGAGACTAATTAGTAATGTGGAGGAGCTTCGAGATGAATCAAATGACACATACATTAACCTTTGTGTTGGACATGTGTAATAGCCTTCCACTACCAAACCATATAGTGTTGTTTTACACAACACAATTTAGAGATACTTTAGCTTTGCATGGCCATGTACAAGTTGTATATATAGCCTTCACTACACCATAGTGATATGTTGTTTTGTTGGTGTCAAATTTTCATTTTTTCCTTGTCCAAGAAGACAATAAGCATGAAAAATTCACTCCAAATGGATTACAACACTATCTTTCCCATTGCTTTAAAAAAAATCATAAAAAAAATCTCACTATCAAAATCAAAAAGTTCTATTCAATTTTTCCATATATAATAAAAAAACATATATTCTCCTTACATAAAAAAATATCCCAAAAAACCAACAAAACAAACTCAAGCCTTATCTACTTAAACCGAATAAAAAAAATATCACCATCAAATCAAAAGAAACCTATTCAATTTTTCCGCATATCAAAAAGAAAAGAAAACATTCATTCTTCCATATTAAAAACCAACCAAAAACATTTATTCTTCCTATATTAACAACAACAACTACTAAATAAATAATTTAAAAAACAAAATCTACATGTAACATTAATTACAAATGAGCTTTAACAAAACCAATATCATAACAACTACTAAATAAATAATTTAAAAAACAAAATCTAGATGGAGCATTAACTACAAATGAGCTTTAACAAAACCAATATCATAAACTAGTAAAACACAAACAGACTTTAGATCTCAATCAAAAAGGAGTCCAGTGTTCAGCTTCCGTTATAAATAGCTTGATAAAATCCTCTCTCATATCTTCATAGCACTCTACCCTTGACTATCTGATGACCTGGGTTAGAAAGTCTGTTAGCTTTTATATACTCTATTCTCTGTGCATATGCTCCAAGGAATTGAATCGAACCTGCTTGCAATTGCTTAAAGTTGATCATTGAGATGGATATTCAGCATTTTCCTGCTCCTATTTATCCAGTTTCATCCCAAATATGCATATTCCTTACTCCCTTTCTCCATTGAATCGTACAGCTGCTTTCATTTTAATTAAAAATGGTTTTTTTTTAATTGTTTTCGTTTTATTGTTTAGAGAATTTTTGGCGAAATCACATAAATAATTTTTTGTCGACGCATTTCGAAACGGGTCGATAAAAAATTATTTATGTGATTTCGCCAAAACACAGAAATCTAAATTCCTTAATACTTTCGTTTTAATTAAATAATTTCCTAAAAACACACACTTAACATTACTTTTTTCCTGCACTTGAACCCAAAAAAAACCATACCTACTCCTTGTTAATGTCCAATTCTCACAATTGGATTTCACTCTTATAGGCCAAGGCTAAGCTCTTTTTTGGAAAGCTTCTTGAATTTGAAGGAGAAGAAAAAGTCATATGATTTCTCACCAACTAAATTCCCCAGCGTGTCAAGAAAGGCACCGCTTTCCATTTATTAACTCCTTTCTACCCCACCAGCATACTTTTATACCTACTAATTGAACAAGAGCCTTTAATGAATGGATGAGTTGTTGTCTTTTCATCATTCCTGTGGAGAATGTACATTCGAGGACCTGTTTAGCTCTTTTCTTCTAGGTTAACACTATATATATATATATATATTCCTGTGGAAAATGCGTATTCGAGGAGCTCGTTTATCCTGTGTTAACACTTTTTCCATTAATATATATTCATATATATATATATATATATCCCACTAGGCTCCACTTTTCAAAGTATGAGGCTTTACCTTTCATAAGCTTTTCCGCCACTGGGCTCCACTTTCAAAGTCGGAGGCTTTAACTTTCATAAGCTTTTCCACCGCTAGGCTCTACTTTCAAAGTCTGGTACAAAGTTTGATTGGTATCCCAATATAATAGAATAACACACTGACATTTTCTTTTTCAAACCAAATCAGTGTATCTTCCATGTTCCTTACATATTCTCACATGGCTTTTGACTCAACCATAGTTTTAAAAATCAGTTTGTCTGGTATGGAAACGAGTCAAATTGGCCACTAAGATAGATTCAGGTAACAAATTAGGTCAATTTGTACCAAACTGAATGTTTTGTTATTTAATTGGTATAGATTGGTTTTAATCGGTCTAATTAGATCTCATATTTATGAGTTCTGTTTTTAAAAATCAGTTTGTTTAGTATGGAACATAGATTCAGGTAACAAATTGGGGTATTGAATCAAATGTTTTGGTATTTAATTGGTACAAATTGGTTTTTGGACTAGTTAGATCTTATACTTATGGGACCTAGGCTTATCGATGGTGGTTTTTTAAGTGGTTTGGAAGAAAACTTAGGGTTACTTTCCTTCCAAAATAGTCCCCCTTAGCCATAAAACCAACCCTCCCCCTCCTAAACCCTACACCTAAACAAAACACCTAATCTTACCCTAGTAATGTTGACATTCAATGGTACTGTTAATTTTTTAAAATAAAAGTCACATTTCTTTTATCTTATATTTTCATCCTTTTACCTAAATTTTTAACATTACCATAAATTACCTCAAGATGTTTGAGAGTGGTTTTGACTTCATTGTATTTCATATGGAGAAACTAGAATTTTAGATCTCATTCAAAACCCAACACACCTAATAGTTTTCAAAGTTTCGAGATTTGGGGGATTGCAATATTTCCATTTGATTTTGTCATGTGTGGGGATATTGGATTGGCACTTGATCAAGAGCATGAAGCTCTTTATGTAATTTGATGTTGGTTGTATTGATTGTTGAACTCCCTTTAACCTACTTTGTGGTAATTAGTTGGACATAAATATAATTATCTTATCTTATCTTATCTCCATGGCCTTAACAAAAATGTATGCATTACTCAAAGAAAAATAATTGGTTAGGCATGTTAAGTTTTTCTATCATTATAAAATTGAGGAGATGAACCCCTCACTCAAACCAAAATCATTGGTTAGGCATGTTGAATTTTTTCAATTTCTACGATACTATAACATTGAGCAGTCTAAGTTTGGAGACTTTGAGCTAGATGATGTTTATGTAGCCCATATTGATGATCCCATTTCTAGTAGTGGTGAATCAATGATGAGTTTCATGAGTGATCATGTTGATCAGTTATTTTAGTAGGTCAGTTGCCCAATAACTTGTAGCATGGTTTTTGGACTCTAGAGGTCACTTAGAGCCTCATTGATTATGTATTTTGTCATTGATATATATTATACTCTGTGTCATTTTGATATATTCACCCTTACATGGTATATAGTATATAGATAAGCAAACTTTACATATTTTGTCTCTAATAGTTTGAAATCTTAAAAAATAATTATTGTATATTTTTCTCATATCTGATTCATTGAATCTAATTTAATCCAGTTTAAATCCGAATTAGATAAACCACCGATTCAAAAACCAGTTCTGGTTTCTAACACTAAACTATCTATACCAGCAATCTAAACATCTACATTTTCATTTTCCAAGCCTAAGGAGTCTGCTTGTCCCATCCTTGTTGAAATATATTAGTGCTTCTCTAATCAGCAACGTGGCTAAGGGTATATATATACTTATGTCCTATATCGGTTCAATCAAGCCTTCAGGAAGCCTAAAGTCATTTTATACCCTTGCTACTCCGCATTTTCCATCTTTCAAACCCACTACCTAACCAGCAGAGAGAATCACTGGACTAGTGCCTTTCAGTGAGTACACACATTATCGATAGATTTTCTTTGACACCTCCAATCACAAGTTGGCCTAGGACTTATATATTTCTGCAGTGCAATATTCTTCCACAAAGTATCCTCTCTCCAACAAACATTCGGCTACCCAGGATTTCCTTAAGAAATGAACATTTTTAACCACCCAACCTCCTCCAACTTTTGGCTTTGCTATCACTTCTTTTTGTTTCATTGTTTCTTTTCAACTTTTGGCTTTGTTATCACCTTCTTTTTGTCTCATGGTTTCTTCTCAACTTGATTTTTCCATGAAAATAAGAAACTAAAGCCTAGATTCCTAATTTCCTGTAAGTGATTTTTCCCTGACCATAAAAAAACTAAAAACTGATTTCCTAATTTTTTGTAAAGTGACTTTTGGAATATAAGAGTCTCTTCTCAACTTGATTTTTCCCTCACCATAAGTAAACTGTAAACTAAAGCCTAGTTTCCTAATTTTCTCTAGAATTCTTTTTGGAATATAATCTAATGCCTGGCAAAATACTGGAAAGGTGTCCAAAACTGCCTTAAGCAAAGTTAGCCTTCCACCAATTAATAACCACTTGTTGAACCAAATATTAATTCTTGCTCTTATTTTTGCCACTGACCACTCCTAATCCTTTATTCCATACCCAATAGGTTTAAGGGGAAAACCTAAGTATTTAAAATCATCGTTGAACTCAATACTTTTGAAAGGAAATATCTATAAAACCCCCTCAGATTCCTTCGACAGTACAGAAAAAGAAAATGCAGATTTACAAAATTTACTTCCATACCTATGTGTTATACAACTCCGTAACTTATTTTATCTTGTTAGCTTCTCTCACTGATCCTTTTAGAAAATCAGTGATCATCTACAAATAACAAATGTGTCAAGTAAAATCCATATCTTATTTTATCTGGTTAGCTTCTTTCACTAATCCTTTTATAAAAGCAGGCATCATCTACAAACAACAGATGTGTCCAGTAAAATCCATATCTTATTTTATCTTTTTAGCTTCCCTCACTGATCCTTTTAGAAAAAGCCAGCATCAACTACAAACAACAGATGTCCCAGGGAAGATCTCTGGTCAGTTTGACATTGGAGATAGCCCCTACTCTTCTGGCCTCAATAATTGACCCACTTAAATCTTCGGCTATTATAAGAAACAGGGGAGAAGGGGCAGTTTTTACTCCTCCCCTTGGAAGGATTGAAAAATCTTGAAACCGACCCATCTATAAGCACTAGAAGAAAAACTTAGTTAAACATCCCATAATGTAGTTCAGCACGTGCACAGTAAAACCAATATGTAAAAGGATCAATCAGATGTACAACCAATTTGCAGTGTTATAAACTTTTGACAAGTCAAATTTCATAACCACTGCTGGTTGATTTTTCTGTTTCATGCTATGAATTCTTTCTTGAGTTGTCCTTATTGTTGCATCATGAATCAAATGAATCTTCAAAACTCCAAATTGCTCTTTTGAAATTATTTTTTAAAATGTCTTCTTTATTCTAATCACCAGGAAATTTTCCAGTGTTTTAAAGATATAGCTACAAAGGGATATTAGCCTAAATTCTTCAAAACTTTTAGGAATATCTTTTGGGATTAATGCCAAAAATGTTGAATTGAAGGTGTTTCAAGCACTTTCCCTGACCTCTTTACTTTGTCTACCATCCACAACAAGTCATTCTTTCACAAAATTTAGGACTATGTTACAGACAAATTTATTAGGATAAATATGCCATTATACAGGTTTAAAGATTCTTTTATGCACACTTTCTGGTTAATCATGAGCTACAAGAATATCTATTTAATTTTTTTTAGACTTGGTAATAATGCCAAAAATGTTGAATTGAAGGTGTTTCAAGCACTTTCCCTGACCTCTTTACTTTGTCTACCATCCACAACAAGTCATTCTTTCACAAAATTTAGGACTATGTTACAGACAAATTTATTAGGATAAATATGCCATTATACAGGTTTAAAGATTCTTTTATGCACACTTTCTGGTTAATCATGAGCTACAAGAATATCTATTTAATTTTTTTTAGACTTGGTAAATTCATCCTTTTGTCATCTAATTGTCATCTCCTTTCTATGAAGCACCTGGAGAAGTTATTACAGTGTAACCACAATGACTCACCAATTTTGTTGAGACAACATAATTCCAGGTTGGCTAATCTGGCACACAATAACAAAGTTGTGTATGACTTCTACAAACTGAAATTATCTGAACCTTGAAACATACAATACACCCTATTTTAAAATGGATATGATTTGTCTGAGACTCTCTACTTCGAGCTAGAAATAGGAATGGAAGTGATGAATTTCCCTCACGAACATTTTTTTTATTTGAATCAAATATGTTCTCGTATAACTCGTACAAAAGTTGCACATTCATGTTAAATTCCATGCTACCAGGACCCCAAACTCTCGTCGTTTCCACAACAGCATTGGATCATCGATTTGTTTGACCAATAAAAACTCTCCTCAAAGTCATTTCAAGAATATTTACCATCGGTTGTCACAATAATGTGAACATGATCACAGACAGTTCAACGGATATGCCATCTGTACTGAAATTATGTGTCACTAACAGCAGATCACTAGACATGCTTTCCTAGCCCTCAATCAGTTTATACACAAGCTTGCAAGAACAAAGATGCCTTACTTGACGACAAGAAACTTCTAATACAATCCACGGTTTATGCACATTGAAATACTTCTAGGTTGGTTGTCTTAACATGAGATGTAAAACACTTCACTAAACAAAATATTGGTTAGTGATCAGTGAATTATTATAATTTGCAGCACCAGTTTGTCAGAAAAAAAGGCAGCAAAAAGGCATTGTTTCTAAATAACTAGACTTCTATTGTTAAGTGTTAAATGAAATATGAAATTCACAATATATAGGTATACTTAAAAATAAATAGATGGAGTCTTGGTTCTTCAGAACTTGCTATGCATGAATTTTTAGGGAAAAGGAGAGATCCTAATTCAGTAGAAAAATATTGAATTTCTTCTAAAATTTTGACACTAAAAGCTGCTAGAAGCTTTCAATGAGCTACTGCTAGACCACAAAGTTGTTGCAATATTCTCTCTCATTTATAGTTGTGTTCTCAGTTGTTTTTCACCAAAAAGAAACTCACGTTCTTTTATGGTTTGGTCAGCCTCTCAAATTCAAATAAGCATCATTCCGAAAACCTCTAACAAGTGTATCATGCAGTGGTAAATTGTAAAAGCTTTAAAATTGTATAATGCAAACCACTGCAACAATCTATAAAACTTTCCAGATGATTGTTGGAAGTTCACGAAACAAGATTGATGCTCAATCTATAAAACTTTCCAAATGATTGTTGGAAGTTCAGGAAACAAGACTGATGCTCAATGCAAGCTCATAATGTAGAGGTGCCCATAGTCATAGTCATAGTCATTGTTTGACTCATTTTGTCATAAATTAGAAAACCAAAAGGCTATGAACTACAAAAATATGTCACGTCAATGAATCAAAAGTTGCAAACATAACCTTTCCTTGCTATCCTCATTGTAAACTTGAAAGAATAATTTATTTTTCAGCCGCAAACAAAGACCATTTTTCTTTGTTGTACCCGCTTGGTTAGGTGGAACTACCCCTACTGCAATCTTAGCTTGGGTTCTATGGTTCCTTGGACTTCTTGAATTTATTATGGTAAAAGCAATGAGATTGTTTATCAATATAAAGTAGTCCAAAAGAATTCAGCTTTGAGAGATAGACAAAAGTAACAGATATGCAATTGTCCTGTATAACATAAATATTAGTCAAATTATATGCAAACAAAGTGGAGTTGGTGTTTGTGATTTAAAAAAACTCATAAGAGTGGGTAATAAAGATAACATATTTTTATTAATGTTCAATGAACAACTTCAAAAGTATTTAAAAAAAAATAAAGCGAGTAGTTACCATTGGCTAGGCTCCTATGAAAATGGTAAAAGATACAAAGTTTGAGTGTGGTTGTTTCTTTGGGTAATAATATCTAATATTGAGATGTGTCCCTTCTATATCATCTACCTTTTCCCTTCTATATCAACCTACATTTTCCCTTCTATACCTCACCCATCACATATGCCTCCTCAATATACAGTATTGACTCATGACTCAATACTCTATAGAAATTAGAGCACTTGTTGATCCACAATACAAAACTATAATATATGATTTATTGACTGGTTATTAACAATGATGTGTTAAAATCAGGGTGGAGTTGTAACCTAGTTACAGAGGATGATGTGAGATCAAGGTTGAGTTGTAACTTTCCAGTGATCTAAATCTGGATAGCTTCAGTGATGACCTAGTTACAGAGGAACAAAGAGTTCCAAAGGGAGATTGACAGAAAATCCCATGGGACCTGAAGTAAGGCTAGAAATTGCTTCTTGTTAACTGCCAATAATTAGGCATGCTAAGATCTTGAAAATCTTAGGAGACATATTATTGAATTTGCTAGGGCCTTGAAAAACTTAAAAGGCATTGGCCATCTAGCAAGAATCATAGCCTACAAAGAAATGTCAGGAACTCTAAAATAAACATTGATCAGATTTTTTGAGAAGTTCCAAATTAATGTTTAAACCATTTCTGCAAACATAATGATCGTTACCTAGGGTAAGACACAGATGTTTTTCTACTACCTCAAAAATAAAAAGAATTGGGGATGTCAATTGAGGTTATCTTGAGTGGTTAGGAAGGAATGGAATCTCCCCATCCAGGTTCAATTCTGACTTATGACATAATAGATGTTGACAATATTGACAATACATGTTTTCCTTATATAAAATTCGGAATAACATAACCGATGTTGACAGTACATATTTTCGTCATATAAAATGTATAATGTTGTACCTGTGAAAAAAACAGAAAAATAATCATGAGGAGAGCTTAATTAATTGGGATTCGAGCAGGCTGTAGTGCAAGAAGAAGAAGGTAGCCATTGCAAGACAATAGGCATTCCTGCCCACATGGAAGTATTTTCTCTATTTCCACTATATTAAGGAGCTTTATCAATCAATTTCTTGATAGGTTTTTCGATCCAAAGAGAAAGGTGAAACAGAGAAATTGTGGAAGAAGAACTAGCCAAAGAAGCGAAGGATCAGGATAAAGCTGATCTCGTTGGTCCTGACATTCTCAGATTGTCACAAGGCATGGAAGACAACCATGGCCTGATTGAAGAAGTAGGAAACATGATAGAAAGTAAGTTTGATATGTTATTAGACAAAAATATATAAAGACGGTTCCCATTTTGGAGGATATTTATCTGTTCCCCACTAAGTCGGAAGTATAACCATGGTTGTCGATGCTCCCAACATTTCCTAGAATTATTTTTTCAGTTATGTTATCTTTATGTATATTAATGAATGAATGGAACTTTAACATGTATGAGACTAAAAATAGTCTATGGGACTACCAATCTCTAGATATTTAAACAAATACTGATAATAATTATAGTTTATACTTCTAAATAAGACCTAGGTGATTCATCTCCTCGTAGGAGGGAAGTACCAGGCAAGCTCTAAGGACCTCACAATAGAATTAATAAATGTATGTGCAAGAGACTTTATATTTACTAGTGTTTGACAGGGACGACACTTGACTACTAATTCTGAAAAATTTAAAACTTGTGCAAGCTCAAATAACTCAATGTGGGAACACTCTGTATAGGTGTATAGATGATGTAACGAGGATGCTTCAAAAGGAATAAGATGGGAAGCTTTGTATTCATGACATTCTCTTTTAATTTTTTGAGTTGGGATGGTGGATCTCCTTGGAAATGACAGAATGGCAGAGGAGGGATTTTCTTGAATTTGTGCAGAACTGATGTTTTGTATTTTTGGAGATATGCATGTCAACTACCTCACTTTCTGGAAAATTCAATTCTTCCCATTTTATGACCTGGTCCTCAATCTTCTGATTTTGAGCATTTGTAATGACTACAACACTTGATTTTGAATCTTGGTTGGGAGAATGTAACACCGCAGGATACAAAGTATTTGTATGCCAAAAACAATCCCTTGTGTGGATTGAAATATTCGTTCTCTTTTTCTTCATATCGAATCCATAGGTTTTGATTCGTGGTTACAGAATATCTTTGGTACATTCATCAAAGACATAGACCGAGAAATTTGGATAACAATCAAACCATACTAGCCCATTGGACAAGGGAGCAACAATCCCACCAAGCAGGAAGTCAGTGTACTTGTTATGAGTGAGGATTCTTATGGTTGCTAAAACAAATGTGTTTAATCTATTGAAAATAACAACAAGAAATGATAAAAATAGAATCCAGAATATTCCAATTTTAATTTGTCCTTGAATTAAAATTGTGAATTAAAATTCGAATTTAGACTCACCAGCTGCTTGGAAATTAATTAATTAATTCATTATGGATTAACTAGTTGGAGAAATTCAAGTTAGAAGTATTTCTGAAGTCATGCAACAGTTATCCCTTAAATTAAGGATATTATCCCTTAATTAAGGAGATAAGATTGAGTTATATTTGAGCTGTAATTAGTTAGCTCGGTTTACTGAGTTAATTCCAGTTAAATTAGTTCCAAACTGTTTGAGGAACTAATTGTGAGTTATCAGTGAGTTGATGCATACATGCACTCAACAAGTGTACTCCAAATAACTGAAGATTCTCTCATCAGAAACTCATGCATGTCTATTCTAAGAAAGACCCAGTTGAGAGTAAAGACAAGGATAGTGTACTATCAGTTGCATGTTTTCTCTTATAAAGGAAACTCATGCATGCAGAAGGAATAAGGTTCCTTGAGGATTGCGCAGTTCTAACTGGGTGTAGGATTAGTGTGAGTGATCAGTCTTCCACCTGGTAACAGGAGGATCACCCAGGAGAAAATGCGCAAGGAAATAGGAGCTTGGAGGGTAGAGGAGAAGGCTTGTGAGAAGCTTTGATTTCCTGTAAGCATCCAGGAGGATTGTACTGAGAGCTGGCTAGCTGTGAAAGCTAAGGCTTTGTGTAATTTTGATGTATTTCCACCTTGTATGATAATACAGATAGTGGGGTTTTTAGCTGAGACTTTCCCCTGAGTATTTTTTGTGTTTCATGTGCATTGATTCTTCTTCTTATGGTTTTATGTGTTCAACTCTGATTCAGCTCGATCTTTAAGCTTTCGCAAGTTTGATAGTAGAAGTAGATTATAGTATTTTTCTTTGGTATATTGCATTATCGAGTCAATCTACAGTCAGATTTTCTAGCTAGATCTCAGAGGTAGATATGTAGAGAATTTTCATAATTTCTACATGGTATCAAAGCTAGCTGATCTATAGAGAAATTTCTACATGGTATTGGAGCTGAGTTTATAGGAGCCGTGAATAGTATACGGAGAAGAGAATTCGAAGTTTGAAGTTCGGGGTTGCAGGTGCAAATCAAATTCTTATCATACTTCAAAGTTTGGCCAATGGTGTTCTATGGCTTGAGACTCGAGTATGCCTTAGAAGGTAGCTCGAATCACATAGCATGGAAATATCGCATGGAGGCTATATTAGAAGACGACAGCTTGAAGGATTTCATTGATCAAGACATCCCAAAGCCAGGTTCAACTAATCCACAAGAGTTGGTTGAGTGGAAGAAGTGTGTGGTGAGGGCGAGACGGATCATCCTCAAGGGAGTTCGAGACCATATTGTCTTTGTTGGGTTGTGTTATATTCTTTCCACGACTAACCTACGTAGTGAACCGGGGGTTAGAGGGGGGGCGGCAGCCCCCCTTATCTGGGGGGTTTGAGGGGGGCGGGGAGCCCCCTCTATGGGGTTCGGGGCAGCGCCCCGAGAAATTTTTTTTTGGACCCTATATTAGGTTGGGCGAAGCTACCTATGGTTTTCGGTCCAT
>APFE031019013.1:1397-61268 GCA_000404065.3 Pinus taeda
TATGTCAAAACCAGGGAAGGAGCATTGGACAACAGTGAAGCGGGTTTTCAGGTATTTGCGTGGCACTAGCGATTATGGTTTGTACTACCAAGGAAGACTAGGATTGGACAGAGTGTTGGATATTCATGTCTTTGTTGATGTTGACTGGGCTGGAGATTTGGATCAGAGAAGATCTACAAGTGGGTATGTGTTTAACCTATTTGGAGGTGCAGTCAGTTGGATGATTAAGAAACAATCTGTAGTGGCACTATCAACTACAAAGGAAGAATACATGGCAGCCACTCATGCAAGCAAGGAAGCAGTTTGGTTGCAGATATTGTGTTCAAGTATGGGGTTAGTACAGGGAGCTATAAGGATAGTCTGTGACAGCCAAAGTGCAATTTTCTTGGCAAAGAACCCTGCTTATCATTCAAAGCCAAAGCACATTGATGTTCAGTATCACTTTGTGAGGGATATGATAGAAGACAAAAAGGTGTTGCTGGTAAAGGTTGACATTTTGAAGAATACTGCAAATGCATTGACAAAATCTGTTAGCTCTGAGAAGTTCTCTTGGTGTAGAGAAACAATGGGTGTTTCAGGGCTGAAAAAAATGAATAAGCTTCTCCTGTGCCACTGTGGAAAGAAAACAACAAGTGGGAGATTGTTGGGTTGTGTTAATATTCCTTTCCACAGTAGTTTTAACAGGGGGTTTGAGGGTACCCGTAACCCCACTGTATGGGGGTTCGGGGTTTTGGACCCCTTTGTTAGGTTGGCGGGCCCCCACCTATGGTTTTGTGCATGACTTTTGCACATGTTTTTTGGACGGCGATGGTTTTCGGTCCATGGTTTTTGGACGCGATGGTTTTCGGTCCATGGTATTGGATGCTTCAGCATGTATAAATATGTATTGTAACATTGAAAGGAATATAATGAAAAATCAAGCTGGTAGTCTCAGTTTTGGGATCCAGTGGGAAATCTCTGTGTATATGTGTTTTATGTGTTATGCTCTCGCATTTTTATTTTTCCTGTGATTTAGAATTCGTATGCAGGTAATTTCTGTACGGGGTTAAAACCTATAGAAAGGAGAAGCCAAAAATAACAACTTATGTGAAGAAGGGTGATGAAAGACATTCTTGTACCCATTGCAAGGGCATGACGATGATCATTGTTGGAATTTTCATTCGGAGTTAAGGCCTGAGTGGTACTAGAAGGGAAAGCAGAAGGTGGTTGCAACTATTCAACATGATATGGGATTGGACTCTAGTGATAATGCACAAATCATTGCTATGGGTTTGATGTATATCATCTTCATAAGTTGGTTCGAGTTCTTCTACTTCACCTTTTATTTATACAAGGAAAAGGAATAAATTATTTCACATAAGGTTGGCAACCAAATATACAAAAGTAGATAGCTTGTTTGACAATGGATATCAAGCCAACTTGACATCAGAGGCAATTGTAAAGAAGTTGAAACTAGAAACAACACTTCATCCTAAAACTTATTTGCTTGGATAGATATGTAACAATACTAAGCTACAAGTAACTGATAATTTTAAACTTAGATTTTCTATTACATGGAAATTTGTGGATGATTTTGAACTACATTTGGTTCCATTGGATATTTGTGGAATTGTGCTTGGAAGTCCTTAATTATTTGATAGGAAGGCTATCTACTTCAAAAAGGAAAACAAGGATCATCTTTTCAAGGATGGAGTTGAGTACATCATCTGAGCTTATCACATGAAAGATGAATCCTCCCGGTAACCATAGGGATGTTGATTGTGATGAGTTAGGTACACATAACATGGTGGAAAAATACCAGACACGTGGGGAGGTAGATCCTACACTTTGTGTCTAATTAAGAACCTTTTGGAGGTACAAAAGTCTCTCAGTGGGGAGGAATGAACCAATAGGATCCAAAAATTCCTAAAAATTAAAGTTCCCTAAACTTGATGGAAATTGCGTCATGTCGAATATCTCAATGAGATTATTCCAACACAAATTGAATAACGTTAAACATAGCTCGTATGCAAAATTTATGACATTCTAAGGTTTATTCCAAACAACATATACACAAGTTGACACATGGCATGTCCTAAAGTGCCACATGGCAGGACCATACAATGACACATGGCATCCATATCGATGATGTGGCATCCATACACTAACATGGTAGGATTAGAAGTTGTGCTTGGTAATACAAGTGGTGTTGATGTAGCAAGCTAAGATGTTGACATGTGGCAACTAACTGTGTACTAATTGGGCACTGATGCAATAGAAGGTGGGGGGCTGTGTGGAAGCTAACTGTGTGCAAGGTGGACCAATCTAGGAATTACACGTGGACCAATCAAATGATTCCATGCATCACCCCAAGGATGGTCAAAATGGGTTCAATAAACGAGTTGGTTGGAGCCAATAAGGTTTGAGCCTTTGACCTCGTCAGTGGTCACCCAACTCCTTAACCAATGGACCAATGTCAACAATTAACATGAGTTAGGAAAGCATTTATTTAAAGTTTATTGTTAGATGTATAGTTACACTTGACAAGGCCATGATCTTGATCACAGGTGATATTCCCTGATGATGATACAATCACCTGAAAGTCAAACCATCATCAAACCATATCATACCTCCCATTGAACTTAGCCAATACATGCGCCACAAAAATGTGCCACTTGCAATAGAGTTGAAACAATATGATATATGGTTTTCGATGTTTAGCCTGACCATTGTATATGAATTCGGAGACCAATGCAACCAATCTAGAATCATGATTTAATATATTATAATCTCGTGATAGGGTATGTAAATAGGCCTATAGTTTGGTTAAAGATATTTGTTAGGGCCTACAGAAAATGTATGGATAAGGGTAAGGTTTGACATCCCATGGGCTCTAGTCTGGGGCTATTGGCCACCAATATTTTAAATGTTAAAATAAATTACCATTGTGTGAGGTTGTCGGAGTTTGGAATTTGTAACAATTTCGAGAGCATCTTAGGAGTAATTTTATCCTCTGTATTTTTTAAAACAAAGCTTTTATATCTCAAAACTTTGTAACAACCTAAGAAGGATTTGGTGGCATTTTGGAGACTATTCTCCTAGCAACAAAAAGCTCTCTTTGTGTATATTTTGGGAGGCAACGTTGTTTTGTAATTGATTTTGGGAACATTAATAAAGAATGACACTCCCTTGGAGGCAGGATACAGAGACGTAATCCACATTGGATGAACTCCATTATCAATTGGTTGTTATCCTCCATTTATTATCTTCTTTATCTTATATATTTCTTATTTAAGTTGCAATTTCTTTCAAGTTATGCATGCTTCATTTTAAATCAATTATGATCACATTTTAAATTGGTTAAAAGTGACCATTCACACTTGAACATTTTAATGAACCAAGCACTTTAAAAGATCTAGATCAAAAAGGGGTCTCATTTTTTTATTGATGTCATATTGGCTACAACAAATATGACAACCACCACTCTCCATGGCTAGAAGTGGCAATAAATCTTGGAACGAAGTTATAGGGATAAATCCAACATTGTTACCCCTTTTCTTTCAGAGCCAACAAAGAAAACTAGTAGCAAAAATTGAAGTGTACAGAACCATCTGTAACTATTTCCAAATAAAAACATTGCAAAGGTGGTTTGTGAAATTATTTGGCAAGGGCATGACCTCGAAGGGAAAAGATGCACCCAAGTGGTTTTATTGAATTAGTTGCATACTTGATAGCTCCAATAAAAGCTCTCAAGTCATATTTGAATAATGGATGATAGACCTATGAGAGGAAAGCTTAAATATTTTTGATGTTGTATAATAAATTGTTAATAATACACCTATACCGGCGAGAATTATAACTTTTAAATTGGTTGAAAGAATCTTTGCCCACATTTTTACCAGAAATTGCCTGATTCAACAAAGAAATTTTAAAACAAACTAGAACTTGTTGTTTTAAAACACAACCCCTCATTTTTGACTTGTTTACTTCAAATAATGGGGACCCTTTCTACAAAATTTTTGGCTAAAACACCTTTTAGAATTTTTATTAAGTTAATTATCCTACGATTTTATTAATTTTTCATTTTCTTCAGGTTCTTGTTTTAATTGCTTTGTTGAAATTGATTTTTGGCAAGCTTCCCATCGATACTTGTTTCGCCTGGCACTCATTTGACGTTTAATCATTTATACCGCCTGGATTAAAAAATGTATAAAATGTACCAATATTTTAATTTTCATAGTTAAAATAATCGTTTATTGTAAATATTAATCTTTAATTGAATTTTAATTAATCTTTAATTTTTCTCTTACAACCTTACTAAATAAACCAACCAAATCATAAAACACTTAACCCTACTTAACTCCATTTTATAGCTTAACCAAACCTCATTAAACTTGGACCCTAAAAAATAAAAAATAAAAATAATAATAAAAATACAAAGAAATTAACACGATCACATCCATCGCAAATCACACTTCACAAAATTCATGATGAATCAAAGTTTTACAAACCTCCGATCCAATGTTTCATGGGATGTGATATAAACATTTCTTGTGATACGATAAAGTTTCATGGGATGTGATATGAACATTTCTTGTGATACGATAAAAGTTCAACTATGAATTTCATTTTTAGAATCATTCTCATATATTCGTTGTTTTGAATTAATTATTCCTAAAAGGCTTAGGGAATATTACGTTAACTTATATTATAATATGCAAATTAATTTTAATATAAATAGATTAATTAATATATAATAATTTTAAGTTAATTATATATATATATAATTTAATTTAATTTAATTAAAATTATTTGTGTATTTTAGTTAATTAGATTAATATTAATTATTAATTTGTTTGTAAATAATTAATTTAAGTTTATAGTTAGATTAGAATTAATTATTAGATAATTAAAATTTAATTTGAGATTAGAATTTAATTAATAAATTTTATCTTTTAGCCGAGGCAATAGAATTTCTAAAAGTCTGACAGTTTTGCCTCATTAACTTTGGAGTCTCATAAATTAAGTTTTACTTGACCAAATGAGGCCCAAGATGCCTCATTGGAAAGATAAAATCATGGAGAACATTTCTGAGGAGGTTTCAATAACAGATTTGATCATTTCTTAGGTCTAAAAATAAGCAGAGTATCAAGCTTCGAATTTTTAAAATCAAATTTCTGAGTTTTATTTTCTGCATTTTCATTTGACCAAACCTCTTTTGAATGCAGATCCATTCGTCAATAATATCCTTGGTCAATTAAATCATTACAGAAATCAATAGGAAGCTAAAATTTCATTTTCAATTATTTATTTAATTGAGATTAATTAGATTTGTTTCAAATCCATAGTTGGCATTTTAATTGTTTTTTAGGAAAGCAGCTGAGAGAGATGAGGAAAACAAGGTCTCAATCGATGGGAATACTCTAGCAATTGAAGAATGGAATTTTGAGCATGGATTGAACAAATTTCTTCTTCAACAAACTTTCCTACTTTGTAAATATTATAAATAACATATTGCAGAAAATTCTGGACTTCTAAAAGCACTATTGTAATAGGAATAGGGAGTTGTAGATGGGAGGAGTGAAAATATCAGATTTGGGGATTATTGGGTATTTTTATTTTGCATCCTGAATTATGTATGATGGGTAGAGTTTGCATTATTGCAGCTCCTGTTTTGAAAGTAGAAGTTCAAGCAATGTAAAAGACTATTGGAGACAGGAGCCAGAGAAATGGATTCAATAAGTTGGTATTTCTAATACTATTATTCTAAATACTAGTTTCATTTTATGATAACATGAACGTGTCATTTTATTCATGTTTGTGCACTATTATCAACATGGGTAATTTGTCTCAATGTTGTTATTACTTATCTCTACTCTTATGAATTAAATTATGATTTCTAAGTAACTATTTACTCAAAAATTTGTCTTATAAAACTGATTTATTAAATAGTGATGTGTTGTGAACTATTTCCGCATATTATTGTTTAATTATTGGATTTACTGATTTAACAATCAATATCATTTTTGTGAGCTATTTCATGAGTGTTGTTGATTGACTATTTCAATTAAGAGGTCTCCATAGGGTGCATTTCGATATTCATAATGTTAGTTAATTGAACTACTTCGTTAACTTGACATTCATTAAAAACCAGGCATATTTAACTCTTAATTATTTAATTATCTTGCTCTTAATTGGGTTAAATCTTATATCTGCCTAATTGAGATAGGATTATAATTAGTTCATTTTTCTTGCATTATAAAATAGATTTTCATTTAGATTAAGTTCTACATTCTTTTAAGTCCTCCTCTCAAAGAGGCGAGACTTTAGTTGTGGCTTGGCTGAACCAAAATCAGCTTAAGGGTCATTCTCTTGCCCGATCTGCAAGAAGAATTGATCTGATATCCCTTGCTATTGGTATTTAAAGATATATCTTAAACCAATAGCAATTGGGAAAAGGTAACTGCACCTACTTGAACCAGTCGAAGCCACTACTCCAAACGGAAAAGGAACTACTTTAAGGTCTGGACCGGGTGGTTATCCCCCAATGTTGAAGCCAACATTTTTGGCCATCAACAGAACCTTAAATGTTCGCAACTTCACAATAAATATCTATGTCGCAGAAGATGAATACTATATTTCATGAAAAAAATATTTTGCAATTGAACTTGTATGGAAAAAGAATTAATCTCACACCAAAATAAATTTTAGAATGCACAAAGAATGATCCCATAAATGGCCATATTTAACAAACAAAACTATATTTAAATAACACCTTCATAATGTAGATGAATGTGAAGATCATATTTTCCACCAGTTATCCTTCCTGAAGAATAGTAAATACAAATGGCAAAAATCATGTAAGGGATGCTCGATATTTTCTAGTGCCTAATATTGAAATAAAATACATCCAAGTGTAAAATTATTTATAAGTAGGATTTTATTTGGTTTTATTTCTTCCATAGCTGTATGCTCCTCTAGATGGAGGATATGAGACGAAATATAATAGCATGAGGGTTATGACTAAAAACAAGAGAAGAAATGTATTAAGACATGTTGATGGGCTTAGGATTGCTTAGAAGCAATGCTAATATCAAAGAGGATATGGTCCACACACTTGCAGAGAGTGCAGTCCAACGAGTGAAATGATTGAGCAGATGTCTAACCAGAAATTATAACTTGTGCATAGAAAGGAATCTATAGCTATCAACAATTCACAAAGACAGAGGTGACATCTTAGTCTACCTATTGTGCCTTGATGCACCCATTCCTAATATCAATGATTTGTTTTGTTAATGTCAACATATAGAGGTTAACAGACTGTTGTAAACAATGTTAATACTGAGAGGGGGGTGAATCAGTATTAAGGCCAATTTAGTTTTCTTATTTAACTTGGGATTCATCCATGTAACTAACAACTATATATAATTTTGCAACAACATAAAATCATCATACAAGCAAACAAACCATAAGCATCATACACATTCGACACAAGGTTTTTCACATGGAAACCCTTTTGGGAAAAAACCAAAAAGCCACTCACAGGAAGCACCAACTCCCTTTCTTTGCTTGCTAACATTGACTAGCAGGAAGCAACAACTCCCTCTCTTTGTAGACACCTATCCATCTTACCAGAAGCACCATATGAGGCAGCGACCTCATGGATTTGTTACAAACACCAACTTGCAGCTCCTTGGGTTTATGCAAGCACCAACTTGTAGGAGGCATTGACCCCCAAGCCTTCTCAAGCTCCACTAGAGATGGAAGCACCAAATTCCTAATTGTAGGCACTAACCCTCAATCAAATAAGAATTGGTAGTCCTTTGTAGTTTGGTAGCAACTCTGCCTGATCTCAACTTTTGTTCTCATCTCACTCTACTACACTTTGTAGCTCTCTACAACAATCTTTAGCAGCCCTCTGATCTACTTAAGATCAACAGTCACTCAACTATTGGCCTCTCTGCTCTCCACAACACAGTCTTCTCTGAATCTGGCTTCACACAGCACAAGCTCAACTCTCTGCCTTCTGCTCGCAACAACTCACAGGATCCTTTGGCCTTTAACCCAACGCACAGGCACTTCAGCCTCAACTCACAATGCATAGGCACTTTCGGCCTTACACATACAACACATGAAACTATCGACCTTTTCACACAGAGAACATGGGCAATTTATACTCACACACATAGTGCTGCTCTCAAGGTCTTCATTTTTCTTCTAATTAGGCACACTCGACCTTTACACATAGAACTAGCTCTTACACAACGTCTCACGGTAGTGCGCTTACTTAGACCTCTTTTCTCTTGGCTCTATGGAAACAACATTGTTTTCCCTCCACATGCTCAATAAAGCTCTTGGGTTTTGTTCCTCTATTGTCTCCCTAATCGATGTTGTCACTGCCCTTGTTTAACACTGCACACTGTACTTAGGCATGGGCCTGCATTTTGCTGTTTACATTGGACTTGGTATCTACCATTGCATTCACTTGAGAATGGGCCTCTTACTATCTTGACTATTTTCTCCATAGTGAGAATTAATTCTTAGTCCACCTGCTTACTCAAGCTAAGCACAGTTCTCTCTATGCTGCAACTCTCCCATCACTAAGGTTCTCCATTCTGAGAATTTAATCTTAGCCCACTTGCGCACTTCACTGAGACTCTCCATGCCTTTTCATGGCTTACAATACTTTGGCATGGCTTTTATATTTTGCATTTATTTCTATAATGCGTGCATGATATATATCCAACGACCAAATCCATTTCCTTTGCATTTACTCTTCAACTGCCAAATCATCTAGCCTTCAAAATCTTGTACTGTGTTATTGGAGAATTCACACCATAGTGCTATATCGAAGCTTCCACATTGCAACTTTACAGTGGTGCAATGTTACACATTGTTGATTGTCGATCTCTGATATTCAAGCCCCTTTCGATTAGCTCCCTGATGTATCTCAGGCATAGGACTGGGTGCTGTGACCAAGCACCAACAATATCCAAGCCCCCTTGTCAATAATTTTCATCTGTTGCCCATATGTTAGCAACCATAGACCTCCAATCTCTGATCTTTGATTTCCTAGCTCCTTTCGCTTAGGCTCTTTACCATGCCTTTCTCACCATTAGACTGAAGGTTGTGACCAGTCACTTATCCTTAAGGTGCTTAAGCTTTTAGACTCCCATCGGGGACTACATTCCCTTTTTTATGCACTGCGCTCTTAGTTTTCCGAGTTTATCCTAGATCAAGTCTAACCACATTAGAGTCCCCTTATTGGCATTTTTCACTAGTTGTACATATGCCAGCATACATCATTGATCATTGATCTTTGATTTCCTAGCTTCCTACTGCTTAGCCCTTGCCGTGCTTTTCTCACCACATGATCGAAGGTTGTGAATTAAGGCTTAGGTTCAAGGTGCTAAGGCCTATAGACTCTTCTCAGGGCCCTTTTTCCCTTTATAAAGCACTGTTCTGTTGGTTTCTTTAAGCCTTCGTGACCGCCCACTATCCCACATCCTGACGAAATTTCATTGTGGCACATGAGCCAACGATTGCAAACCTCCGATAGTCGATTGCCGATGTGACATCATCACTTCCACATGGCACTCCCTGAGTGGTGACATGTGTAACCTAGATATGACCCATTAGGTCATCCAAAATGGTCGAATATGTACTGCCACATCATGCTAACGTCAACTACCACTTGACCTTATCGGATCCAATCAGATCGTGCTGTGTGTCCTCATCAGTGCTCCTCCGATGTTTCCATCTGTCCTTATTGGAGCCAACCAGACACTACCATGTTTCCTCATCGGAGCCCATCACTAGCTGCCATGTGTCCTTATCAGACCCAATCAGATGCCTCCATGTGTCCTATTAGAGGAGAGAGAAAGAGGCTTTCCATGCTTGGTTTTGTAATGATTTTGTTTGTAAAAATAGTTTTGGCTCTCCCAGCGATTTAACATTGGAGGTTCAAATCTCGACGTTTTTATGTTTGTTGCACTGATTCCAGCCACCAAGGATCACCGACTATGATTTGCTGGGGCCTCTGATATATGATACGTTGGGACCTCTGATTCACTGGGAGTTCCAATATGCAGGATCTCTAATTGCTGATCAACAAATTGCATTCGCTGCGTGACACACCTTAGAACATCCAATTTCTGATTGTGGAGACCTCTAATTGCTTATTATTGAGACCTCCGATAGTCGATTATTGGGACCTGCAATATGAGGGATTCTTACTTGAATAAGTCTTTAACATCCTGAACTTCAGCATGTCATCACTTTTGACCCCCAAATCCATTTCTAGACTTCCGCATATCATTGGAAATATCTTTCAGAGAAATTTCCACTGGAAAGGGTCTGATTAGCCATTGAGCCCATATGTTTCCTAAAAATATGGCTCCAACCCCACTACCAATCTTATGCTCTTGAACTCTCTAGACAGCTAGGAATCACATCCACAATGTGTCCTTAGCATGAGGTGTGCAACAAACATGGACTTCCATATTGTACCATCGCTGTAATAATAATTTGATCGCTTCCCAAATAAGCTTGCTACTGTGATGATTCTCTACATGAAGCCTGCAACTACTAATAGATTTATCTTGAGCCTTCACTACTAGCATCTGCTACAACAAGCAACCAAGCTTGTGTGGTTCACATCAATGCCAACACTCCTGCCATATGTTAAGCCTTCCACACATTGTAGATGCCTTCTCTAGGCCACCGACCATACATAGAAAGCCAACTATCCAACAATATTCCCTTTTGGAATTGATGGAAACACACCATCCTTTTCTCCAAGTGATGGCCAGACCTTAAGCTACTTCCACACATCTCATGGCATGAGTCACCAATGACCTTCTTGACATCACAACTTCTCCACAACTTTCCCCCCCTTGGACATCATTGGTAAGGGGCCACAAGTTTCCTTACTCTCCTCATGCAACCATTGATTGTGAGGACCAGAGTCTAGCTGTTGAAATGTGCATTTTTCCTCGTAGACGTCTCTTCGAGGACTGTCACTACTACTATTCCATAAACTGGGAAAAAGTGATATGCTCCCCCTGAACATATACTGCCTTTGATATGTCCTTCCAGTTTTGGAAACCTTATGGATGTTGGATGAGCACCATGTCCACCAATTTATATTTTGTATAAAAAATATTGATACCCATTAAATTGTGCATGGTATCATTGTTGCTGCAAATACCAAGTATAATGATGCATTTCAGCCCGCCCTTCTACATTGTTTCTACTGCTTTTGAGATTGCTAACATTTTTTAGCATCTCCTCTTCTCCCCTTGAGATCATTCTCATATATAGGGACTGCTACACAACTCATCCCAATTGCATCAACATAAATGATACAATTGGAACACTTTACCAGGCAAACTCTTCTATTTATTTTCTAAAAAAGAAATGTCCATTTGCACACATGGTTTCTCAACATGAGCCCATCACAACTAATTGACAAAGCTATACCAATTGATGGTTAAGGGACATGAAAAATATTACACCAATTGTGTTTCATGAACACAAGAATGTTATGCATAATTATACTTATAGCTTAAATGAAATAAGAGTATTTCACCAAAGATGCAAACCTTTCCTTTCCTTAGCAATATTCATTTCTGAAGCTACCAATTATTGCCTTCTACTTCTTATCAAATAAGCTCCCCCTGAGCCAATGCTCTCTGATCTCTTGCAAAGCTATCTCGCCTTTGCTTGGGGACTGATCCTGTGGACTTGGCAAGACTTTGAGCTTCATGTCATTCCACACTTCCACTGCATCCCATCTTCTTCCCACAACAAGAGATATTGTTGTGTACTCCTCATGCTAGTTGTACTCCACCTTCATCAATCAGATGCAACATACTATTCATATTCATGGCCGCCTGCATCTAACTTACTCGACCTCCATTGAGGCCCTACTCTTCCTTTGCTAAAGAGAAACAGAGGATCTACTCCCCCTAAGTAGATCACCATCTTTCTTCCTCTAGACTCGTAAAGGTAGAGTTCTCACAGAAGCATTCCATTTTTGCTTCTTCTTCACCGTTGTTTGGGTCTTCTCTTGACAACACTTGGGTAGAGAAAACTTTCCTTTCAACTCCTCTTTCTTAACCTAGATCCACTTGGAGCCTCTCTTCCATTCAGAAGGGACTACTACAAGAGTAGGAGGATCAATATTTTGACTTCTTCCTCCTCTATGCACCTTTCTCTATTGACACAAAGCATTGAAGACATATGAGTATCTTTTAACTCTATTCATTCTCCTTGTTTTCAAATCCTGAGCTGCTGCATTCGCATGCACATACGGAGAAGTGTTATGTTTCTTCTCATTTCTATAGCCAACTCTCTTGTGCCTGATATTTCCACTATTGGAGCATTAAACATGGCTTAATACTGGGGCAGAGGAATTACCCTTTTTGAAAACTCTTTTCTCAAAAATCCTCTCATGGCCAGCTTGCCTACTTCTATCCTTATTGTGTAATCTTCGGTTGCTGCTACCCAACACATCTTGTTTTCTTGCATGCCATTTACAATCTATGGCTTTATGCCCAAACTTATTGCAAGAAAAAAAATATCCATGAAAAGGCTTCTGTTGACAGAGATTACCTTTTCTTTGTAGGATTTTTTCTTGAGGAGGAGGGGTCCTCTGTTGGCTCTTCTTATGCCTTCTATGAGAACAATCATTGCTATCATGCACTCTCCCTTGTAGCTACTTTGCCTTCTTCTGCTGCACTTGTTTCTGCTGTTGCCTGGGCTTCTGCTACACCACTGGCTGATGCTTCTTAGCCTTCTGCTTCACTATAGGATGCTTCTCTTTAGCCTTCTCCTGCTTCCTTTTCTTCCCTTGTTGTTGCTACTTTCCTTGTTTTTGTTGTTGTCCAACAACCTTTCTTTTGTTGTTGTTGGAACCTTCGAGCTTTTGATATTGAGACAACTCTTTGTTTGACTTCTCTAACTCATGTCTCAATGAGACTACCTCATCTTATAGTCTCCCACAGCAAGCCTCCTTTATATTCACCATATGGGTTAACCTCCCAGTCAGATTGCTAGCCTCTTCTTGTTGAGCAATTAGTTCAACTATTGTTTTTCTCAACTTCTCATTATCAAGCTCATAAACTTCTAATTGCGCATCTTGCTTAAGATTTGCCTCTAATAGGTCCTTGATCTCTTTTAGAGCAGAGATTAACTTCTTTATAGAAATGATCCTTTCATGTAGATCCTTCTCTTCTCTATCATAGATGCTAGTTGAGTTATCATAGATATCTAAGCCCATCTTTGTGTTCATGGCATCTTCCACAAGTTTAAGGGTTATTCCTTCTTCTTCATCTAAGGATCCCTTATTTGTTATTGCTACTAGACCAGGTCTATCTTCATTACAACTACTAGACGCATGGATGTCTCTATCTTTACATGAACATATATATAATGAATGACCTACTTCTTTACATTTATCACAAGGCAATAGCATACCTTCTAAGCAACATGGTCTCTCCTCTGAGACTTCTACCTCATAAATGAAAGTGTGATGAGCAACAACTTTTCCACTTTCTGGTTTGTTGCGTGAGAAGCAGGGCTCCTCAACCTCTTCTCGAGCCAGCGGGCTATCTACACTATGCATACATTCCATATTGTTCAACACATCTGTTTATGACTTTCAATGCCTCACTTCATCAACATTCAGCTTAGATAGCCCTCTCATGATGACCGCCTTGGCTTTTACATTCTGATCATTTTTCTCTCTATACTGAACAAAGAACCACATGTCAACATTCAAGGCCAGTAAAAATTCCATCATTAAAACCTCCCAGACTCCATAATCAATCCCATGTTGGGAAAAATGCATTGGGGTGGGTGAGGGGGAATCAGTATTTTAACTTTCACAATAATGATTTTCCTTTTGAAACTGTATAAGCTATTTTGCTAAAACCAACTAGCGTATGTCTACACCTATAAAGAAAGAAAACAACGTATATATAAACTTTGATAGGAAACTAATTTATTGTCTAAAATCAGAGTGTGATGCATTTACTAAGTAGTAAACAGATGTAGTAAGAATAGAATAATTCAACACACATAAGAAGCACACATGAACACCATGATTTTTCAGGTGGAAACCCAATGTGGGAAAAAACCACTGTTGATGTCGCCTCAGCCTTCTATCCTCTTATAATAAAAAGTGTTTACAAGTTTTATAAGGTGTATATTTTTCCAGTACGCAGACATCTACCTGCTGAAGGCTATAACCTTCACTCATTTTCTAGGTTCTATTGGAAGGAAGCTCCAACCCCCTAGCTCTTGTACTGACTGATATGTTTACCAGTACATAGGCGTCGACCTACAAAAGGCTACTACCTTCACTCCTCCTCCGGGGACCATGTTTCATAAATTTTCAAACTAGATACTTCTGGTACATGATAATACAATATGAAGGCCACGTTTCTTCAAATTTTCATATTGGAGCCATCAGTAACATCAATCACCACTGCAATACAATAATCAAATACAACTCCATCTATCAACAACTAGTCAATCTGAACAATCATATCACTGTCGCCAAAACACAAAGCTAAACCCAGAACATTGCATCAACAACTAGAACCAACTCTAACCTCAAAAATAATATGTCAGAATGTATATGCTGCTTCCTTTAACCCAACTTGTGTATACCTCTAAAGATACTAACTCATAAAACCTTTGAACCAAAAATGGTATCAACTAGTGACATTATGAAGATCTAGTGTGAAATGATAGAGTTCTAAACAGATAGCAACAAAGTTCACCCTTCTCACTCACTCAATGAATCAACTAGACTCATTCTCCTTATACAATGAGATTTACTTTCAGAGCTTATGTAGACATCATTAAAAAACATAAGTAAAACAATATCACTAATAAAATAGAGCAGTCATCTTTGAACAACAAGTTTTTCTTCTACATACACTACTTGGAATTACCGAATCAACGTGTATGCTTCACCAAGGCAAACCGGCGTAGAGATCTGTAAATAATAACTTATAATCTCGCAGCTATTCAAAACTTCAGACATACCCAGATCATGAATTTTAAAGGACAAAACATGCATTAGCATTCAGATCTAGCCCATCCATTATCATATCATACAATGATAAGTCATTTCAGGTCTCATGATCCTGATCCAACATTGTATCCAATGGGGCACAAGATATTTAAGATCATATCATAACCATAGCCTTTACAACATAAAATATACTTCATATAGATGTATTCATAAAAAACCCTTTCACTTGCACATTTAGGCATTTAATCTTCTCCTCATATATTTTTAGCCTCTCTCAATACCTCAGACCAAAAAAACACTTCGAACCTGTGGTATTCTTGGACGGGATCAAGTAACCATTATTCCGCTCAATATTATGGGCTATTACCATGGTATGAAACCTTGGTATTCATTAATCTTATTTTTCCATCCCATAGGCACTTTTCCTCTCGTGAAAGTGCGTGCATACGTATACGTGCCTTTTGTTCTGTGAACCCTCTTGTATACACTATTTGGACTAGGTGAACCAACATATACAACTTAAAACATTCTTTTTCTTTAATTGCTTGATTCTGATTTGTAGTCCTTTGTCCCATCATCCTGTTCTTCTGTACCATTACCCTGTTACCTCTGAATTACCCTGTTACAATGTGAATTTCCCTTTATCAAATCTGAACTGACCTATCAGTGGGTTGCCATCAAGGACAACACCTGTACCATAATGCCAATAATCTCTCCCTTTGGAATTGATGACAACCATATTGTTGTTCATTAGTTCAAGCTATAGAACCTGTTAGATATGTCAAGCAACACCAAGATACTCTCCCTCTTTGACATCAATGGAAAAGGATGGACCAAGATATTATCCTTAGTACATGTTGAGATGCACTATACTGTCCATGCTCCCCTTGAGTGTCAGGTAAACTTGACTTAGGATAGAGTCAAAGTTGACCAGGTTAAATAGTGATGGTTTTGGGCACATGGTATTGTGCACCCATATTATTCTGCCCATGGTATTATATGTAATGGAGCTTATAAAAGGCTGGAAAGACTTCATTGTAATGCAAGACCTGGAGGTGAGCGGTGAAGGCTCACTTGGTCAGATTGGCCAGGTTTTTGGCCAATGCTAATAAGGTCTTATTAGGTTGGGCTTTTCCACAGATTTGGGGTTTTCCCGGATAAACATTTGTGTTTATGTGTTTATGGTTGTTGCTGGTTATTTTTATATTTATTCCTCTCAGTAATTATTTATGTTATGCAGTAAATTTTTTAACAACTGGTATTAGAGCCAGATATTGGCTTCAAAGGGATTCTTTGATGCCAGGGATTTACAGTGCCTGATGAGATCAATGCAACCTTTTTACAGATTTGGGTCTGAAAATAATGGTGGAACAATCGTACGGGGAAGAACCTCGAGGAGAATGTGTCGAAGATAGTGTCGTAACTGCCAGGGATCGCAGTGCATTTGTGATATTTACTAGTTTGGAACATGTTGACGAATTGTTCAGGATTCATGCGGCTTCGAAAATTGTTCATTATCTGCTATGTGAGGCCACCGGTGCTAGAATCTATGAGGTTCTCGGGCTCGCAATTGGAGCAGTTTGATAGATTTTTTTTGAGCAAATCAAATTGAGAGAGGATGGAATCTACGAGGTTCTCGGGCTTGTAGTTGGAGCAGTTTGATAGAAGTTTTTTGAGCAAATCAAATTGGGAGAGGATGGATCAGAATCGCAGTAGCAATAAACAAAAAAAAAATTAATGAAGTCAAAATTATTGCATGTACATGGGCATACTACTGTAAGACCTGGTAAGGCATGTGTACCCCTCGGTGATCACGGGTAAAGTCTGGGTTAGACCTAGGTGATAGGGGGGATGTCAGGTTAACAATACCCCGGGTAAAAAATCTGAGGGGGGTAAGAGCTAGAGTGAGCAGGATTGTCTCACTTAGCAGGTTTGGCTGGAGTTAGTCAAGGAACCCCAAGTCAAGTTTAAGGGGGGAATTGTTAGGTAAACTTGACTTAGGATAGAGTCAAAGTTGACCAGGTTAAACAGTGATGGTTTTGGGCACATGGTATTTTTCACCCATATTATTATACCCGTGGTATTATATGTAATGGAGCTTATAAAAGGCTGGAAGGACTTCATTGTAATGCAAGCCCTGGAGGTGAGTGGTGAAGGCTCACATGGTCGGATTGGCCATGGTTTTGGCCAATGCTAATAAGATCTTATTAGGTTGGGTTTTTCCCTGGATTTGGGGTTTTCCAGGATAAACATTTGTGTTTATGTATTTATGGTTGTCGTTGAATATTTTTATATTTATTCCTCTCAATAATTATTTATGTTATGCAGTAAATTTCTTAACATTTAGCACATGCAAAGTCTACAAAGATATTTTTCAAAAGAATAACATGAATCTATAACTCAACTATGTGAGTATGACCTTCCTATCACCAATGACTCATACATACCTCAATCACCCAGCTAATTGGGGATATACCAAATGTTCATACATGACTTAAAAAATTGCAATTATTACATCATCCTTCCCATGCATAGTGGGGGTACAAATTACATCATATGTCCAAAAGGACTCATTCATAATAGACTATGACAAAAGGAAACATATTATTACACCATTGGTCTTTACATGACCTTTAAAACAAATGATATTAATACCTGAGACCATAGCTGAATTCAACAACCATGATGCCAACAATGCATAATGTTTTTGAAGGCTAATGCTCCCCCTGAACCGGTGTTATCTGTGCATTGTCAACAATTCATTCATCAAGGAATCTTCATCAATCAAATAAATAGTAATAAACAAATCATATCAATAGATTGTAACCATCAATATCAAACTGAACACCCATGTCAGAAATGGATTTTGAGTCTGACCCACTGTTTTTCTATCAGAAAAACATAAACACCACTGCAACCACAAAAAATCGTGTATATATGTGACTCTGATTCATGAAACCTGCGTATAGGAAACATTCCCCTGAAACTATTTTTAACAATAAGATGAGACAGAAACTACTCCCAACTTTTTCCTGAGATATTCAAATGCTTCTCTGGGAAGCGGTTTGGTAAATATATCAACAACCTATTCTTTGGAGGGAACATACTCCAATATAACCTTTTGTTCAAGCACTTGTTCTCCTAGAAAGTGGTACTTAATGGGTATGTGCTTGGTCTTGGAGTGCATGTTTGAATATTTTGAAATACTAATAGCATTTGCATTATCACATAGAATGGAGATGGGTGGAGAATATGTGATTTGAATATCTTGTAATGTTTGCATCATCCAGAGTAGTTGTGTGCAGCAAGATGCAGTAGCCACATATTCTGCTTCAACTGTAGATAAGGAAATCGAACTTTGTTTCTTGCTGAACCAAGATACTAATCATGATCCCATATAGAATGCACCTCCCCTAGTTCTTTTTTGGTCATCAACATTTCCAGTGCAATTCGCATCTGTATATGCATGAAGAGTGAAATATGTATCTTTAGGATACCATAGACCAAAGTCTTGAGTTCCTTTGAGATATTTGAATATTCTTCTTACATCATGAAGATGTGATTCCTTTGGATTGACTTGGAACCTTCCAACAATTCTTACTGCATGGATGATATATGGTCTAGTACCTGTTAGATAAAGTAGACTTTCAATCATAGATTTGTACGCTAGTTGATTCAATGTAGGAGATTCATCATTGGAACTAAGACTACATCATGTTACTATTGGAGTACATATTGGTTTATAATATTCCATTCCATACTTCTTCAGAATCTGCTTGAGATATTTAGTTTGTGAAAGAAAGATGCCATCTTTTGTTTGTGGTACTTGTAGACCAAGAGAATAGGTTAGTTCTCCAAGTAAAGACATTTCAAATTCTTGCTGCATAATAGAAGCATAATAGAAGGAAAGTTTTGACTCATAGATTATTCATTACTGCCAAAGATGATATCATCAACATAAACAACAACAATTAGCAGTTTATAATTCTCAATTTTTGAATACAAGTTGTTGTCTGTAGATCCTTTTGTGTAACCTTGTTGTTGAAGATATTTGTCAAGACAATAATACCATGCCCTTGGAGCTTGTTTCAGTCCATATGGAGCCTTTTTGAGTTTGCATACAAGCTTTGCATCATTTCCTAGAATGAATCCTTCTAGTTGTTCAACATATACTTCTTGTTCTAAATCTCCATTAAGAAAATGCAGATTTTACATCCATTTAACACACTTTGAATTTTTGAAAACTTGAAAGAGCAAGAAACATTCTTATGGTTTCAAGTCTAGCAATAGGTGCAAAAGTTTCTTCAAAGTCTATACCTTATTATTGAGAGTACCCTTTATAAACAAGCCTTGATTTATTTCTAATAACCTCTCCATTTTCATTCAACTTATTCTTGAATATCCATTTTGTTCCTATAACATTTTTATCATGAGGTCTAGGGACTAATTCCCAAGTATCATTCTTTTCAATTTGGTCTAGTTCTTCATCCATGGCCTTAACCTAACATTTATCTCTACTAGCTTCATTGACATTTTGCGGTTCTATGGAGGATAATAATGCTAGATAACTAGAAGCTCCTACAAGAGTTCTTCTTGTCTGTACTCCAGACCCTTTTTCTCCTAGAATTTGAGATTCTGGATGATTCTTTTGAACATACCTGGATGGAGCTTTTTCCCTGTCAGATGTATCTTCTTCTGATGCTTCATTGGTTTGTTCCTCTATATCATTTCGATTTGATATGGGAAATCATTCACCATCCTCATCATTATCATCTTCCTTTGCTGATGTCACGTGTTCCAGTTTTTTGCATGCTTCATAGATTACAAAATCAATAAATTCAACAATTTTTCGAAGTCTCTTATTATAACATTTGTATCTTTTACTTCTAGATGAATAACCAAGAAATATTCCTTCGTCTACTATGGGTTCAAACTTACCAAGTTTTTCATCAGTCGTTTTGATGAAACATTTTCTTCCAAAAACTTTGAAGTGTTTTACAGTAGGAGGCTTACCATACCAAAGTTCATATGGAGTTTGATCACTATTTACATGTACATGAGCTTTGTTGAGAATATTTACCGCAATATGTGCAACTTCACCCCAAAAGGTGTCAAGGGTTCTAGATTCATCAAGCATAGCTTGAACTATTTGTTGAAATGTTCTATTCATTATTTCCATCACGCCATTTTGTTGAGGTGTTCTGGCAATAGAGAACTATCTCTTTATTCCATGTTGTTCACAAAATTCAAAAAAATCATATGATATGAATTCTCTTCCCCAATCAAATCCGAGACATTTGATTTTTAGATATAATTCATTTTCAACTAAAGCTTTGAATATTTTAAACTTTTCAAATGCTTCATATTTATGCTTTAGTAAACCGATCCAACACATTCTAGAAAAATCATCAAAGAATAAAATGTAGTATATCCTCCACGAGGTGAATTTTTCCTAGTTGGCCCACACAAATCAGTATGAATGAGTTCAAGAGGCTTGTTGATCCTTCTTTGGAATTGAATTGAACTCTAGTTTTATTACCGAATTGACATGGTTTGTAGATGGTATTTTCTGGGATGATGATATCTAGAAGATCACAAACTGCCTTGAGCCTGCATGCTTTTCTTATTTGAGAAAAGCTTAGATGCCCCAATCTTATGTGCCATAACCAATTCTCTTATGTTTTGCTTAGATAACATTGTTCTTGACCTCCTTTTGTATATATAGATTGCTTGGAGTTCTTGTGCCTTTGATTATGGTCTTTCATGTGTCAAGCTCATGAACCACACATTCTTTTGATCAAAACACAACTTCATTTCCTTGATCACACATTTTAATAACACTCAACAAGTTATGCTTTAAACCATAAACATACATAAAATTTCTAGCTTCAACCTTTTCTTTTAAATAAACAAAACCTTTACCCTTAATGACAATTGGTGTGTCATTTCCAAAAGGGACATTCTTTTCCTTTTCTAAAGCTTTGTATGAAAGGAGTTTATCTTTATCACCTATCATGTGTTTAGAGAATCTGCTATCAATGTACCACTGGTTTTCTTGTCCTTATCCAAATAGAGCTATGCCACATCTTTCTGACTGAAATTCCTTCCTTTTCCATACCTTGGAATTTGATGATGTTTGTTCCTTTTGAACTGTTGGCCAAAATTTGCTCATGCATTCAGATTTTTCATGACCAAAGTTATTGCAAAATGAACATTCAATTTCATCTCCAAGAGGAGAAAAGTTATTATAAGAGCTTTTCTTGATTCTTGTCACGTTCCTTTGTTTTCTTGATTCTCTTGTCATGAAAATTTCGTAAGGAACACATTGAGTAGACTTATGACCAAATTTATGGCATGAAAAACATTGTCCATTAAAGAAGAAGTTTCTGTGATCATAAAATATTTTGGTATTGTTCACCTTTTGGTTGGTGCTTCTATTGATGTTCACCCGGAGTAAAATGAGCATGGTTTACCTGGGGAGTACCTTTAGGCTTTTATTGAGGATTGACGCATTGTTCACTAGTTTTTGCTTCATCAAGATAACTTCTGGTGATGGATGAAGGCTTTTTTGGTTGGGATGTTTCTCCATTGTATCCAAGACTAGTCTTTATAAGACGAGAACACTGAACCTTGATGATTTCATCTAAGGTTTTTGATCCTTTAGCAAATCTAAGATTCAAAGGTATTTTCTTCTCAAGTTCTTTTCTTAGACCCACTACACATTCTAATTTTCATTGTGCTTTTCTCTTTTAGTGAGTTGATGTGTCAAAGTGCTATGGCCATATTCTTTTCTTCTAAAAAGATTTTAGGTTGAGTGATTTCTTCACAAAAATATTCCTCTTCTAAGGCATCCATAAAATCATCATTTTCATAAGCAATGAGTAGCTTAACATCTTGTCCAGATTCATCTTCATCACTATTAGACAAGCCATCACTATCTTCATGAGTATAATAACTTCTTCTATTAACAAACTGTTTTCTATTACCTTTTGCAAAATCTTTTCCTTTGTCATGATTATCTTTATGAGGACATTTAGCAGCATAATGACCAACTCTACGACAAGAAAAACATTTGAAGGTAAGCTTACCTCTGAATCTTATGGAACCTCATTGAAGTTTCTCCACAAAGTTTACCTCATCTTCTTTTGATATATATCCTGATTCCTTGAGATCTTCCTTTTATTTTCCCTTCTTTGAGGCTTTTAAAGCAACTTCTCTGATATCTGATGGACCTCCTTTCCTCATTTAAAAGGTAGATAAAATTCCGTGAAGTTGAACAATAGTAATAGATTGTATATCCTGCTTCCCTTCAATGGCAGATACTTTTGAATCAAATTTAGAAAATAGAGATCTTAAAATTTTCTCTACTAAGGTAGCCTCGTTTATTTCTTCACCCAGATTCTTCATACAATTTACAATCTCATCTACTCTTAAAAAGTAACTAGAAATACTTTCATCACTATGCATATTGAGAGTTTCATATTGAATTCTGAGAGTTTGGAGCCTAGCACATTTTACCTGGGAGTCTCGTTCGTAGCTCTAAATGATATTGTCCCATATTGCTTTGGCTGTGTTGAGCTGCATGAATTTGATGAATTATGATTCTGATAGACTTCCCAATAATGCATTGATGACTTTGGCATTGTTTCCATATGCTTTCTTTTCTGCTGGATCTGTGGGGATTACTGGTGGATATTGGTATCCTCCTTCCACAATTACCCAAACATCAGCTCCAAGTGACTGAAGATAGGCTCTGGTTCTTATCTTCCAATATGCTAAGTTATTTCCATTGAAGATTGGTGGTCTGATAGATCTCATTCCTTCTTGATTGTTCATCTTGAGAGATATCCCTTCAAGAGATCAAACTTCTTTTGAAGGACCTCCTCTGATACCAATTGTTGGGAAAAATGTTGAGGAGGGGAAGGGGTGAATCAATATTTTAACTTTCACAATAATGGTTTTCCTTTTCAAACCATATATGTTGTTTTGTTGAGACCAACCAGTGTATGTCATGCCTATAAAGAATGATACCAATGTATATATAATAAACTTTGATAAACATCTAATTCATTGTCTAAAATTAGAGTGTGATGCATTTACTAAGCAGTAAATAGATGTAGTAAGAAAAAAATAAATCAACACACATAAGCAACGCACATGAACACTAGGATTTTTCAGGTGGAAACCAAATGTGGGAAAAAACTACCATTGTTGTCGCCTTAGTATTCAATCTTCTTATAATAAAAAGTGTTTACAAGTTTTGTATTGGTGCAGACTTTTCCAGTATGCAGACATCTACCTGCTGAAGGCTACAACCTTTACTCATTTTCCAGCTTCTACTGGAAGGGAGCTCCAACCTCCTAGCTCTTGTACTGGTTTATATCTTTACCTGTACGTAGGCACCAACCTAAAGAGGGCTACTACCTTCCCTCTTTCTCCAGCGACCACGTTTCATAAAGTTTTAGACTGGATACTCCCGGTACATGACAATACAATATGAAGGCCACGTTTCATAAAATTTTCATACTGGACCCATTAGTAACATAAATCACCATTGCAATACAATCATCAAATACAACTACATCTATCAACAATAAGTCAATCTGAACAATCAGGTCATTATAACAAGAACACAGAGCTGAACCCAAAACTCTGCATCAACAACTAGAACCAACTCCAACCTCAAAAATCATATGTCAAAATGTATATGCTACTTCAGTGAAGCCAACTTGCATGTATACGCTACTTCCTTTAACCCAACCTTCATATACCTCTAAGGATACTGACTCATAGAACCTCTAAACCAAAAAATTGTATCAACCAGTGACTTTCTGAAGATCTACTGTCAAATTATAGAGTTCTAAATAGATAGCAACAAAGATGACCCTTCTCACTCAATCAATCAATCAACCAGACTCAATCTCCTTATACAATCAGATTTACATTAAGATCTTATGAAGACATCATTGAAAAATAGAAGTTAAATAGTAGCACTAATAAAATCGATCAACCATCTCTGAGAAACAAGTTTTTCTTCTACATACACTACTTGGAGCTACCAAATCAATGTGTATACATGCCTTCACCAAGGCAAACCAGCACATAGATCTGCAAATAATAACTTATAATTTCACAACTTTTCCATACTTCAGACATGCCTAGATCATAACTTCTAAAGGACAAAACATGCGTTAACATTCAGATCTAGCCCATCCATTATCAGATCATACAATGATAAGTCATTTCAGGTCTCATGATCCTGATCCAACATTGTATCCAATGCTACACAAGATATTTTAGATAATATCATAACCATAGCCTTTACAACTTAAAATATACTTCAGATAGATGTCTTCATGAAAAGCCCTTTCACTTGCACATTTAGCCCTTTAATCTTCTCCTCCTTGTATAGTTTTAGCCTTTCTCAATACCTCGGACCATAAAAACACTTAGATACTAATGGTATTCTTGGAAGGGATGAAGTAAATGTTATTCTACTCAATATTGTGGGTTATTACCATGGTGTGGACCCTTGGTATTCATTAATCTTAATTTTCCATCCCATACGCACTTTTCCTCTAGTGAAAGTGTGTGCATACGTATACGTGCCTTTTGTTCTATGAACCCTCTTGTATACGCTATTTGGACTAGATGAACCAGCATATACAACTGTTGACATGGCGAATCTTCACTATACCAACAAGGGGAACTAACTTGATCACAAACCCCAATTAGGCCTGTTTTCGTTTGGAATGGCTAGTTCCAACGGGTTTAAGGGACCCCTTGAACTGTAATAGGTGTTGAGAGATTGCTTCTGGGAAGAAGACTTCAATTAAATCAACAAAATAAAACAACTAACCACTATGTATTAAATCCTATCTATACTACTTCTAACTACTCTAATCTAGTCCCAACTATCCTAATGTATCGTGCAGGAGCAAAACAAAGAAGGTTAAATATCATATATAAATCCCGAGTCCAAATGAATCAATTACTGGTCCACATAAGAACAAGGTTGTATTAAATCCTAATCGCAATGCAATTACTTATATAGGAATATACATTCCTTTCCATACAAATAACACCTGCAACTGATGTTTAACAAAGTCTGGAATCAACAACCTTTCATGAATTATCAATGCTATTGAATTACATTCAAATAACCAAGAACAACCATCAACTGCTAGTTATCAATATGCATGAAACAAATCACATTTTTTTTTATAAAAGCAACAACACACTAGTTCCAAACATACCAGAGAAAAGGAAAAACAAATCTGAAACACAGGCTTCTTCTTGAACCAAACAATCCTCTTTATTCACAATAAATCAAAGTTGTTTTTCTCCAAACCAAAAAATCCCTACTTTCCTATCCAAAGGGAATATTTATGCCCCTGAAATGACTCTCGGTCTTCCTTTTCACGCTTTCGCCTTCCCTCTATCCTGTTTCACTATGCAGATCAAAATACACAGATGAAGACAATCGATTTCATTGCTGATACGTAGAGGGCGTTTCTTGTCACTGGAGTGCTTCATTTCCTAGGGAAATGAATAGTTATTTATTAGAAGAGGATGACTGTGTGTCATCCCTTCATGATGAAATCTAAGACAACCTCTCCTTTGGAATATATAGGCAACACGTGGGAACCGACTGAGAATGCCAAGGGTCGGCTCTTTCAACAGAACACACCCACATAAATGAGTTCTCCGGATCTGCTTATTCATCCTTTAATCCTTTCCTGTAGAGATAATAAACACCAGTCATGCTCATATAAATATGATAAAAATGCTTAAAATCTAATAGATCTTTGCCTTCATTAAGCTCTATGACATCAAGAGCAAAAATCGTGAAAGAATCGGCCCCTGGTCTTTAATCTATGCATTGATTCGATCTCGCAGGCGAAAATCTGATTTACACTAAAAATCCTTGCAAAACATAAAGCCAAATCCAAAACCCAGACTTGAAATACTATAGGTGGGAACTTATACCCTATCAGGTCCGCCATATCTTATCACATCGCTTCAATGGGCTTTCCCTTTAAATACCATGACTATATCATTTTATCAAATACACAGGAAACTATGGGAAAACCCGTGTCCGGTTGTACAAGGGACTTAAAAAATTATGTACTGGATCTATAATTGTCGTCGCCTCAGCCATATGGTGTTGCACCTTATGCATGAGTGCTAGACTTTGCTGACAGCGATTTGCGATGGGTGGGGGCGGACCCAATAATATATATATCTATCTCTCTCTCTCTATATATATATATATATTATGTTTAACAGGATTGGCGAGTCTGCTATATCACATATTGCAATATGCACAGGCCTAGGGCTCTGCCGATTGCGATATGAGATTAGCTCTAGACCTGAAATATATGAATTATGGTTTATAACACCATCGGGTTTGGTACCTCATGGTACGTGTTGCGCGCGAATTTTGCATGTGATAAGTGAAAAGGAGTGTTATGTGTATTTTGCGAAGTATTCCCGTTATAAAGAGTTATGATGGGAATAAAGAAGCGATGGAAGATTTTGTGGGTTAAGCACACAAATTATTATATTAAGGGTGGGGGTGATTATATGTGCAGGCATAAATGTACCATGAATGTTTATGAAGATTGGAAAATCCCGATGAAGGGAATAAATGAAGGGCTAGGCTGATTATAAATGGATGATGCGACAGATGTTTTAAAAGGGGTGCTTAACCATTAGGAATTGAAGATTTGGCTCGGTCAACGAGTTAAGGCCTCTCGAATAAAACAGATCATTCGGAGAGGTGGAAGATCGACTTTAGGGGACCCATTCAAAATTTCTACCAAGGCAGCTTTTGATAGGGTGGTAGTTGTGGCCACAACAAATGGCAAACCGCTGGGCGAACCAATTATCTCTGTTTCCAAATAAACCTTAGATCAATAAAATATTGGGGTGTTAAGATAAACTTGAAATGCAAACTGTACAAATGAACAAGCATGGGTTCCACTTCAACATTAATTGCTTCAAGTAGGATAAAGACAAATAACTTCTACTTACTGAAAGGGTTTTGACAGGCATTCTCCAATGGTGATTTTATGGAATTTATTGACCTTCCTTTACCCGTTTCCTACTTTCAAAAATCCTTTCAGGGCCATCACTGGTCTATCAATACCTGTTTAGGTGTGTACCTAAACTCTTTATTTCTCATCAAACTTGATGTAGATATGTTTATCTGCACTTTATATGAGAATTTCAGTGCTTTATTTTCACTGATTGAATAGGGCGCAATCATGGATCATGCCATATTTTTAAGTTGCTTAAGCAAGGTTGGGCTTATTATGTCAACCAGTACTCTCAGCCCAGCAACAGTCCTTACTCTAACTAGATTCCCAAACAACCTATCCTTCTAGATTGCCACAAGGACTTGACATTTCATTTTCTTTTAAATAAGTCCTTCCAGTTTCAGGCACAAGGACTAGAGCACAATTGGATTTGCCACATGGTATAAGACAATGAGTTTAGCCCATGAAAGGAGATTTACTTGTAGATAACAGGTATTGGACAATTTAGTGTGGTGGATGGGACCAATGGAGAATGACTGCAAACCTTACAGGAAAGTATAAGCTAGGCCTGAGTGGGATTTATTCAAAATTTAGTGTCTCTCCATGCCAATCCAGCTGTAGTTACACATTTTTTGTTTTATAAAGATGCCTCTACATGCTCTAGATATCCAAGTTATCAACAGATCTTACCCAGTTCTCAACAGATGCCAATGAGTGGCTTGGTTTAAATTCCACAGCTGATTTTCAAGTTCTCTTGGGCTGATTGAAAGTTTGTTTGATTTGCAAGGTAATGATGGATTTAGGAACAGTATAATCATTAGCAGGTTAATGAGGAAGGGAAAGGTTGAAGGTGGTGAATGAGGGAAAGTATGAAAGGTAAAATGAGACTCGAGGACCGAAATCAGTTGGCTGAAAAGGACTGTAATTCAAAATAGAAGGAAAATAAAATTTGCAGAAAACAAAAGGAAAAGACAGAAATGCAACTAAACTAACAGCAAAATAAAATAAATTCTAACCTACTCAGGAGGTAACCACCACGTGGTGGCTACTGGAAGTATCTCTTCAGATGCTGGCCATTAACAGGGGTCTTTCAGTCTCTCCTTGTAAGGTTTTCAACCTATAAGTTCCTTGACCAATTTTTTCAACAACTTGGAATGTGCCCAGCCATAAGTATTAGAATTTCGTGTGTTTACCTTTTGGTTCATTTAACTTGTCCCATTTCAGGACTAGCTCTCCTATGTGGTAATCTTTATCTCCTTCCAGATGGCGATCAAACCACTTCTTCACAATCATTTGGTGATTTTTGAATTTAATTATGGCTTTATCTCTCAATTCCTCCAATCTCATCAGTTGGAAGATCCTTTCTTGAAGCAAGGATGAAGGGGTTCCTCTTGAAGCTTGGGAGAGCAATAAAGAGGGAAGGGTAACATTTGGAGGCAAGATGGCTTCCTATCCATAGGCGAGGAAGTATGGGGAGTTTCTTAAGGCCACTTTAGGGGTGACCCTATCGGTCTAAAGGGCATTAGTTAGAGCGTTGTGCCAGTTCCTCTAGTTGTCAGTGACAGATTTACGTATTATGCGTATGAGGTTCTTATTTGAGGATTCTTCAACTCCATTTCCCTGGGGGTAATATTTTGAGGCATACTTGATGTGAATTTATTTATCAATAGAAAATTCAGTCAATTTCAGTGATGAAAAGTAAGAAGCATTATCAAATATGAGAGCGTCAGGGATGCCATACTTGTTGATAATGAATTTCTCAGTAAATGGTATTACCTCATCTTCGTTCACCTTCCAAAGTGGGATGGCTTCGTTCCATCTAGTGAAGTAGTCGGTTGTTGTGAGTATATACTTAGTTGTTGTAAAGAGTTCAGAGTGATCTCGCCTATGACATCTAGGCCCCATTGCTGGAATGGTCAATAAATCATAACAGGCCTGAGGGGAACAACTGGCTTTCCTTCTCGCCCTGTGGCAGTTTAGTACAGCTTGCATTTGCGAGCGTAGGCATGCTAGTCTCTGAACACGGTGGGCCAATAATATCCAGCTCTTAATATTTTGTGAGTAGTGGTATCTCCGCTGTAGTGACCACCTGCTGGGTCATCGTGCATTTCTTTCAATACATGGTCGGCATCATCCTTTTCCAAACACCTCAGCTAGATTCCAACATAATTTTTTCTGTATAATGTGTCATTGGCCAAGTGATACTGATTAGATTTTGATCTAACTGCTCTCCTCTGTGGTGCATCCATGTGTTCAGGACATGATCCTCGTGTGAGATAGAAGCATATATCATGATACCATGACTCAGGATCCAAAAGGGCTTCTGATGCTTTGCTTTCATATATCAACGCTTCATTAATCAATAGGGGCTCCTACTTGTGTTCTACTTGTTTGTTTTGCATGCTCTGCACTTCTAGTTCTTTAGATGCCCCTTCTCTATCTGCCAAGGCCTCTGTTGCTAGCCTACACAACCCCTGCCCTTGAACTATCTTTGCTTGCTTAATCTCGAGGTCGAATTCTTACAGTGCGGTGATCCAGTTCTTTCTCCATTCACCCATTTCTTTTTGCATGATGAGGGCTCTCACAACAGGATGGGGAACGATTACTTTTAGTCCTGGACTTTAATAATTAAGGGCGTAAATGTTTTATGGTCTTAAAGACCACAAAGCTTTGTTTCTCCAGGTATGGGTAGTTCAGTTCTACTCCTTGGAGATTAGAACTCATATAAGAAATAGGGACTTCATTGCCATCATCATTTTTTTGAGTGAGAATTGCAACATATGAAAGATCAAAAGCAAATGTGTACAAGAAAAATTCTTAGCCGAAATTGGGGCTGACCAATGCAGTTGCTTCTATGATGGCTTCCTTGATTCGCTGAAATGATTTCTTAGCTCCATCACTCCACTTATACACAACGTCTTTCTTCATCATTAGTTGCATGGGGCACACTATTTACACAAAACCTGAGACAAATTTTCTAACGAAATTGATCTTCCTGAAGAAAGATTACATGGCCTTCTTATTTGCAGGGGGTTGTATTCTCATGATGGTCTCTATTCTTTCAGGATTAATAACAATCCCTTCTTTAGAAAGGATATGACGAAGTAGTTTCCCTTCTACGACTGCGAAGATGCTCTTCTTGGGATTCAATGATATTCCATACCTTCTGCGTCTTTTGAAAATCTATCTCAGGTGATAAATATGATCCCTTCCGTGATATGAATACACAGTGATGTCATCCATGTAAACCACTACTGATTTGTTAATCAACCCTCGGAAAGCTATGTCCATAGCTCTCTGGAATGTGGCGCATGTGTTAATAAGTCCAAAAGGCATTTTACGATATGCGTAGGTGCCCCATTTAGTGTTGAAGGTTGTCTTTAGCTGATCCACACTAGATACCAACACTTGATTATATCCTGAAAATCCATCTAATAGGGACAACATTTCCGATCTAGAAATTCACTGAAGGATGTGTTCCATAGAGGGGAAGGGATAGTTATCTTTTCACGATGCTTTTTTTAGGTTTCTGAAATCGATACACAGCTTGATATCTCCATTTTTCTTCCTTACAGGCACAAGATTTGCTACCTAGTAGGTGTGTCTGACCGGAAATATGATTTTAGCATCCATAATTTTGTTTAATTCTTTCTTCACCAATAGTTCTAGGCTTGGATGCATCTTGTGAAGATTTTGTTGGTAAGGCTTAGCCTCCTTTTCTAAAGGAGTTACATGCTGCATAACGCTGGTATCAAAGGTTTTTAGGTCTCCATATGTCCATGCAAAGACTTCCTTGTATTATTTAAATAGCTTGACAAATGCAACCTTTTCTTGTGGAGAGCACCCCAAGCCCAAATTAATAGTTTTTGAGTCTTCTTTGGTCCCAAGGTTGACCGATTTGTCCTTCATGAATGAGCTATGCATTTTGCAATTAGTTGGCTTCTTGAATTTACTATGCAGGTCATAGAAGTGCTCCATCTTGACAACTGACTTGGGAATCGTATTGGACTGATCCTTTTCTTCATCTTCCCTCTTGTTCATCAGCTTGTCGTTCTCTTTTTCATTAATGACTGCATTCTTGAATGTCTTCTCGCAGTGCAATAACTCAAGGATTTGCTCGTTATCTTCAAATACCTGCCAGTCTGAGATGTTATCAAGCACGGATGGTTTGAAAATCAATTCAACATAACATTTATTCTTCTTCAATCTAAAATCAGGGAAAAGTTTAGCATCCATACTAGCCATCATATCAGCATCTTGGTTTTTCCCTTGAGGTATGTATGTGATATTAAAAGAATCAAAACTATCCATTAAGCTCCATACCTCATGTTGGTACCTTACCAGGTGTGGTGAATTGCAGTGTATCATTTTCCTTACCTGATCCACGATTATCAGTGAGTCACCAACAACTTTAAGATTTTTTACCTTCATATCAATGGCTTTCTTCAGGCCTTGCAGCAAGCCTTCATACTCTACCGTGTTGTTGGTGCGTGTGAACTCCAACCAGCTGGCCATCAGATGTTGGTTCCCTTGTGGATCAACAAGAACACTTCCAGCACCAACACCTTCAAGGCAGTTAGAGCAATCAAAATAGAGTTTCCAAAATATAGGGTCTAGTGTTACATCAATTGAATTGCTTCCTATGAAACTAGTTCTATCATCTACTATATTACAAGGTGGTTCATCAGTTGGATTATAGGGGAGAGCTTCCAGCTGTGTGCTTATTGCAGTTTCTTCAGTTGTTTCTGCATGGAATTCTCCAAAACAGGTTTCAGTGGCACAAACATTGAAACTATAATTCCCAAGGATAGAGTTGGTAAAGATCACAGGTTTGTTGGGACCGTTTAGCTCTGTGACTACATACTTCATGTATCTTTCACGATCAACTCTCAACATATCACCCTTCCCTTTCTGAAGCAGCAAAATATGGGACCAATCAGTTGAGAAATATCCATTCAGTTTTGCTAAGTAATCCCTACTAAGAAGCATTCCATAAGCCTTAGTATATCGACTACCACTATATCAATGACTTGTGTGTATTATAGTTTAGTAGTCATCTGAATCAATACATCTTTCAATTCCCCAATTACTTTCACATTTGTCCTATCTAATTGCATGATTCGAGTTCCAGTTTTCTCAGGTATTTCATGAAGTCTTTTAGCAATAGCGTAAGGCATCACAGTGGAGGAGGCACCTCAGTCTACCAAGCAGTCATGTATGTTCATGTTGAAGATTTGAAATGTGATAAGGAAAGGGGGAGTCATGGATTTTGATTTCCTTCCTATCATGGTTGCACTGACATCTTGGGGTTTTCGATTCATTTTTGATAGGGTGGCTTCCATGGTTGCTGGTCTTTGGGTTGAACTGGGAGTACTAACAGGTATGGAGACTGACTTCTGGGTTTGACTGCTCGGGATGGTGGGAGTTTTGCAGTTTCGTTCATTCATAGCTTTCAAGATCAAATCTCTTTGCTGCGTTAATTTTAGCAAATCAAAGTATGTGATATTAGTCCTAGATTTCTTCAGATAATCCACAATATTGTAATAAATGTTATAAAAAGGATAGGGCAGAGTAAACATACCGGTGTTTCCATTCTTAGGTGGGAGTTTACCATTTTGAGTCATGTTTGTTGTAGTGGGAGATGCATTTTCTTTCTCTGGATGGTTTTGCCACTGGGGTATTCTTTGACTGACCACTAGGTCTACTCTTCTCAACAGGGAATTTGGGAGTAGATGCCTTCACAGGGCAGACATCTTTCTTGGTCTGATCTACAGGCTTCATCACACTTGTATGTGGCCCCTTGCTTCATGTGTGGATTTCATTGGTGTGGATTTTCGCCATACTTCTCCTTGGTCATCATCGTTCTCATTTGTATAGAAATCCCACAGTACGTTGATTTGAGATTTTTCTTCCAATGGCTCTTCTACTTGGTATTCTTCCTCATCTTCTTGTTTTGGCTCTAGCTCCACTATAGGTTCTTCTTGGTTAAGGAGTGATCCGATAAGAGCCAGCTCTTCTGTATTTAAATTCCCTTCATTGGGTGGAGCAAGTAGTGCAAGTGGACCATGAATACCCTCTGCCTTCTTACGATAGAAAGGTTTGAAGTTTTCTGTTGTTATACACTCGTCCACTCCCGCTTGTACTCTCTACATAATTCCTTTTCATATCGATGACTATATTTGTCAACTTCTTAATGATCTGATGCAAATCTTCTACATCTGTGGTATCCTTTTCTTTGGTTTCAGCCCCTTTGTTATCACTCCCATTATTCTTCTTGGATGCTTGAGAGGCTTTATTTTCTCCAGTTGTATGATGGCATGCTGTGAGACTAAGCATTTCATTCTTGACTTTTACTGCTTCATCGATAGCACCCTGTAAGGTTTGTGCGTTACTCCTTTTGGCCCACATCTCAGTAGGGACAGGGAGAGAAGTGATGTAGAACTCCATGAGCACCTCCTTAGTAGGTCTAGCAGTGGTTAGGATTCTATTGAACATGGTGTTAAATCGGATATTAAAATCCTTAACCTTTTATTTGGTCTCCATTTTCAAATAGGACACTTCTAGAACTAAGGCAGCAAGGGTTTTGTCATTGCCATACTTGTCTAAAAAGGCCTGTTGAAAGGTAACCCAGGAGGTGATCGATCCGGTTCTTAAGCTAAAGTACCATGTGGAAGCTGCACCAATCAAGGTAAAAGGGAATAGGTGACATATTATATCTTCATTAGCTGCTCCCAGCATGCACACGACCCGGCAGAAGGAGTGAATATGGTTATTAGCGGTGTCTCCCTTCCTAGGGTCAAATTTAGGCAGCACTATTTTTGCATTCTTCGGTAAGGGATGCTGCTGCCCAGGTACCGCTACAACATCCTAAGTGAGCCAGGGAGGAAGTGCTCTCAGAGGAGGCGGGAATTGGTTTCCACCCGATTGAGGAATATTAGCCATCTTGAGGATGGGGTGTTCTGGTTGAGGGTTTCTTCATTAGTATTTTCCAAATCAAGCTAGGGATTGCCTTCAGAAGGGGAATCCTCAGGAATTTCTTCCCAAGGAGAGTCGATACTTTGCAAAGAATCAAGCACAATATCTTCAAGAGAAGGGGCTGCAGATGTCTCTTCGTTTATGGGATAGACCCTTGGCTTTATTTTTGCTATCAGAGGTAAAGACTGAAAGATAGGGAGCTGTGATAGGGAATAAAAGTAAGCCCGAGTAATTATTTTGACTGGTTGTTCCTAAACGACATGATACTCCCACAGTGTCTCTTCTTCGAAATGAGGGTTTTCCGAATGAGAGGAAGGGTCTTTTCAACCTTCAAAATCCATGAATTAATCTTTTTGAATCCATATGTGGCACTTATAGATTAAATCTTGAAAAGCTGTGGACGGCGTTTCAGGCCCTCCTTCTAGTGCCAATCTGTTGAAATGGTGAATTTTTGCTATACCAACAAGGGGAACTAACCCAATCAAAAACCCCAATTAGGCATGTTTTCGTTTGGAATGGCTAGTTCCAACGAGTTTAAGGGACCTTGTGAACTGTAATAGGTGTTGATAGATTGCTTCAGGGAAGAAGACTTCAATTAAATCAACAGAATAAAATAGCTAACCACTATGTATTAAATCCTATCTACACTACTTCTAACTACTCTAATCTAGTCCTGACTATCTTAATCTATCCCGTAGGAGCAACACAAAGGACGTTAAACATCATATATAAATCCCGAGTCCAAATGAATCAATTACTAGTCCACATAAGAACAAGGTTGTATTAAATCCTATTCGCAATGCAATTACTTATATAGGAATATACATTCCTTTCCATACAAATAATACCTACAACTAATGTTTAACAAAGTCTAGAATCAACAATATTTCATGAATTGTCAATGCTATTGAATTAGATTCAAATAACCAAGAACAACCATGAAACAAATCACATTTGTTTTTATACAAGCAACAACACACTGGTTCCAAACATATCAGAGAAAAGGAAAAATAAATCTGAAACGCAGGCTCCTTCTTGAACCAAATAGTCCTCTTTATTCACAATAAATCAAAGCTATTTTTCTCCAAACCAAAAATCCCTAATTTCCTATCTGGAGGGAATATTTATGCCCTTGGAAATGACTCTCGGTCTTCCTTTTCACCCTTTCACCTTCCCTTTGTGCTATTTCACTATGTAAATCAGAATACACAGATGAAGACAATCAGTGTCATTGTTGACACGTAGAGGGCATTTCCTGTCACTGGAGCACTTCATTTCCTAGGGAAATGAATATTTATTGATTAGAAGGGGATGACTGTGTGTCATTCCTTCATGATGAAATCTGGGACAACCTCTCCTTTGGAATATATAGGCAACACGTGGGAACAGGCTGAGAATGCCAAAAGCCGATTCTTTCAATAGAACACACCCGCATAGATGAGTTCTCCAGATCCACTTATGCATCCTTTACTCCTTGCTTGCAGAGATAATAAAAACCAGTCATGTTCATATAAATATGATAAAAATGCTTAAAAACAAACAGATCTTTGCCTTCATTAAGCTCTATGACATCAATAGCAACAATCATGAAAGAATCGGCCCCTAGTCTTTAATCCATGCATTGATTCGGTCTCGTAGGCAAAAATCTGATTTATAATGAAAATCCTCACAAAACATGGAGCCGAATCCAAAAACTGGACTTGAAATACTATAGGCGGGAACCTATACCCTATCGGGTCCACCATATCATATCACATTGCTTTAATGGGCTTTCCCTTTAAATACCGTGACTATAGCATTTTATTGAGTACATAGGAAACTGTGGGAAAACTCACGTTCGGTCATATGGCGGACTTCAAAAATTATGTACCAGATCTATAACCATCGTCGAGTCCGCCATATGGTGTCGCATCTTGTGCATGAGCACTAGACTCCACTGATAGCGATTTGCGATGGGCAGGGGCAGACCTGATAATATATATATTATGTTTAACAGGATTGGCGGGTCCACTATATCACATATCACAATATGCATAGGCCTACGGATCTGTCAATTATGATATACGATTAGCTACGGACCCAAAATATATGAATTATGGTTTATAATGCCATCGGGTCCGGTACCTCATGTTACGCGCTGCGCACCAATGTTGCATGCAATAAGCGAAAAGGAGTGTTATGTGTATTTTGCGAGGTATTCCTGTTATAAAGAGTTATGATGGGAATAAAGAAGCGATGGAATATTTTGTGGGTTAAGCACACAAATGATTATATTAAGGGGGGGTGATTATATGTGTGGACATAAATGTACCATGAATGTTTATGAAGATTGAAAAATCCCGATGAAGGGAATGAATGAAGGGCTAGGCTGGTAATAAATGGATCATGCGACAGATGTTTAAAAAGGGGGGCTTAACCATTAGGAATTGGAGATTTGGATCGGTCAATGAGTTAAGGCCTCTAGAACAAATAAATCATTCAAAGAGGTGGAAGATCAATTTTAGGGGACCCATTCAAAATTGCTACCAAGGCAAGTTTTGATAGGGTGGTAGTTGTGACCACAACAACAACTTAAAGCATTATTTTTCGTCAATTGCTTGATTCTGATCTGTAGTCCTTTGTCCCATCATCCTGTTCTTCTGTACCATTACCCTGTTACCTTTGAATTGACCTGTTACAATGTGAGTTTCCCTTTATCAAATCTGAACTGATCTTTGAGTGGGTTGTCATCAAGGACAACACATGTACCATAATTCCAACATCCCATGGTCTGATCCATTTAAAGATGGAACTCCTGCTGTTTTTAGCCAAAATTCATTAGCCATTATTTCGCTTTGATCTACCTTCTAGAGATTAAGCTATTTCTCAAGGAACTTGGCTTTGATACCAATTGTTAGAAACAATGTTAATACTCAGAGAGGGGTGAATTAGTATTAAGACTAATTTTAACTTCTTTATGCCAATTTAATTTTCTTATTTAACTTGGCATTCATCCATTTAACCAGTAGCTATATATAATGTGGCAGCAACATAAACTCAACATACAAGCAAACAAACCATAGGAATCATACACATTTGACACAATATTTTTCATGTGGAAACCATTTTGGAAAAAAGCCACAAAGTTTTTTGTTGTTATTGATGTAAATTAAGAGGAACCGCTCTATTACATCAATATATTTTTGTGAGCACCCACTCATAGGAAGCACCAAATCTCTTTGATTATTTACTAGAACCGACTATCAAGAAGCACCAAATCCCTCTATTTGTAGACACCTGTCTAGCTTACCAGAAGCACCATATGAGGCATCGACCTCATGGATTTGTTGCAAGCACCAACTTGTAGGAGGCATCGACCCCCAAGCCTTCTCAGGCCCCACTAGAGATGGAATCACCAACTTCCTATTGTAGGCATCAACCCACACTCAAATAAGAACTCGTAGTCCTCTGTAGTTTGGCAGCAACTCTACCTGATCTCACCTTTTGTTCTTAGCTCACTCTGCTACAATTTACAACTCTCTGCAACAGTCTTTAGTAGCCCTCTGATTTGCCTAACATCAGTAGTCACTCAACTCTTGGCCTCTCTTCTCTCCACAACACACAGTTTGCTCTATTCCTTGCTCCACATAACACATGCTCAGCTCTCTACCTTCTACTCATAACATCTCATAGGATCCTTCAACCTTTAACACAATGCACAAGCACTTCAACCTCAACTCATAGCACACAAACATTTGCAACCTTAAACATACAACATAGGAAACTATCATCCTTCTCATATAGAGCACATAGGCAATTTTGCCTCGCACATAAGGTGTTGCTCTCAGGGTATTCTCTTTTCTTCTTATTAGGCACACTCGGCCTTTCCACATAGAACTGGTTCTTACACAACCTCTCACAGTAGTGCACTTACTGAGAGCTATTTTCTGTTGGCTATATGGCAACATTATTGTTTTAGCCTGCACATGATCAATCGTGCTCCTGGGTTTTGTTCCTCTGTTGTCTCCCCGATTGATGTTGTCATTGTCCTTGCTTAACACTATACAATGTACTTAGGCATGGCCCTGCACTCTGTTGTCTGCATCAAACTTTGTCTCTGCCACTACATTCACTTGAGTCCTGATTATTTTCTGCATAATGAGAATTAATTCTCAGTCCACCTGCTTACTTAAGTTATGCAAAGTCTTTATGTTGCAGCTCTCCCATCACTAAGGCTCTCCATGCTAAGAATTTAATCTTAGTCCACTTGCAGACTCCACTGAGACTCTCCATGCCTCTTCATGACTTACAATACTTTGACATGCCTTTTTTGTTTTACATTTATTTCTATAATGTGTGCATGAGATATCTCCAATGAGCAACTTTACTACCTCTGCATTTACTCTTCAAGTGCTGATCCATCCAGCTTTCAAAGTCTTGTATTGTGCTATCAATGAATTCGCACGATAATGTTATTATATCAGAGCTTCCACACCGTAGCTTTAGAGTGGTGCAATGTTACACATTGCCGGTTGCCAATCTCTGATATTCAAGCCCCTTTCGATTAGCTCCTTGTTTTACCTCAACCATAGGAATGGGTGCTTTGATCAAGAACCAACCATATTAGAGCCCCCTTATCGACGATTTTCATCTATCTCCCATATGTCATCAATCCCAGACTGCTAATCATCGATATCCAATTTCCTAGCTCCTTTCTCTTAGGTTCTTTACCATGTATTTCTCACCATCGGATCGAAGGTCATGACTAGTCTCTTAGCCTTAAGGTGCTTAACATTTTAGACTCCTGCTAGGGGCTACACTCCCTTTGTTATGAACTACACCCTTGCTTTTTCGAGTTTCTCCTAGACTAAGCGCTAACCACATCAGAGCCCCCTTATCGACATTTTTTACTTGTTATACATATGCCAACACCCATACATTGTTGATCGTCGATCTCTGATTTCCTAGCTCCATGCTGCATAGCATTTTTCTACGAATTTCTTACCAGAGGACTGAAGGTTATGGCCTAAGTCTTAGAATCAAGGTGCTAAGGCCTATAGACTCTTGTATGGGGCCTTTTTCCCTTTATTGTGCACTGCGCTCTTGGTTTATTTAAGCCTTTGTGACCACGTGCTATTTTGTATCCCGACAAAATTTCATTGTGGCACATCAGGAAACCATTCCAAACCTCTAATTACTGATTTCTAATGTGACTTCATCACTCCCACGTGGCACTCTCTGAGTGGTGAAACATGTCACCCGGATATGGCCCATTAGGCCACCCAAAATGGTCGACTATGCCTGCCACATGTCCTTCCATACTGCGACGTCATGTTGACATCAACTGTCACTTGGCCTTATCGGAACCAATCAGATCCTCCAATGTGTTCTCATTAGAGCTCCTCTGATGTTGCCATCTATCCTTATCGAAGCCAACCAGACACTACCATGTATCCTCATCGGAGCCCATCACTCGCTCCTATGTGTCCTTATTGGACCCAATCAAATGCCTCAATGTGTCCTCCTGGAGGAGAGAGAAAGAGGCTGACCATGCTTGGTTTTGCAATGATTTTCTTAGTAAAAATGTTTTTGGCTTTGCCGGTGATTTAACACTGGAGGTTAAAATCCCGATGTTTCTTTATTTGTTGCAGCGATGCCAACCACCAAGGATCATTGATTGTGATTCGCCGGGACCTCTGATTCGCTTGTAATTCCGATACGCAAGATCTCTAATCCCTAATCGGAAAATTGCATTCGATGTGCAATGCACCTTAGAACCTCTAATTACCAATTGTTGGGACCGTCGATTGTCGATTGTCAGGACCTGCGATATGTGGGATTCTTCTGTGAATAAGGCTTTAATGCCCTGAACTTCAGAAGGTCATAACTTTTGACCCACAAGTCTATTTCTAGACTTTAGCATATCATTGGAAATCTCTTCTAGAGCAATTTCCAATGGAAAGGGTCCAATTAGCCATTGATCCCATCTGATTCCTAAAAATATGGGTCCAACCTCACTGCCAATCTTCTGCTCTTGAACTCTCTGGACAACTAGTAATCACACCCACAATGTGTCTTTAGCATGAGGCCTGTAGCAACCGTGGAATTCTATCCTAAACCATCACTATAATGATCATTTAATGGCTTCTCCAATAATCCTACTACTACGATGATTCTTTACATGAAGCATGCAACTACCAATATATTCCTCCTGAGCCATCACTACTAGCATCTGCTGCAACAAGCAACCAAGCTTTTCTAGTTGAAATCAATTGCAACATTCCTACCAACTATCAGGCTTTCCAACTTCCCAACACATCTCCATAGCATGAATGTTGACATCAATGCCAACACACTTGCAAATTACTTCTCTAGGCCACTGGCCATGCACATAATGCCAACTGTCGAACAAGGACAGTTGTGGGTTTGGACTGTATTCCACCCAACATACAATTTCTAGGAAACATTTTCTTGTAAGCAATGTAATCATAGTTGTTCATGAAAAAAAAGGTTAGGGTTCCTAGTACTTGTGCAAAGTAGAATCAAGTCGAGTGGCAACATTGCATTCTGAAATAGAAAACAAGATTTGATAAGTGTGTGATGCTTTCTTCAAGGCTTGCAGGGGTACATATGTCATAACTCCATTGATATAATACATGACTTTTACCACTATAATGTTCTCTTAATTATCATCTCCAACACATTTGCACAAAATGACTTCACAACTATCTCTCTTCCCTATGTTCTTCACTTTAATATGAATCTCAATGTCCAATCACTGCATATTTTGGGGAAATCTTCCAAGCGAATGGATGGACAAGGAGATGAAAAATTTATAAATTTAGACACAGAGTAACATTTCTTATCCTTAGCCAAAGTCAAATTGAGGGTTGATCATGGCGACTGAGAGTTAGTGTAATTGAGTCCAAAGATGGTGTTAAGGTATGAAATAAATATCAATAATAACAAAAAGGGATTCTGTAATTTTTGTGGTAGATGTATATGAATCTTTATTTCAAGACATTTATAACCAGTCACCTGCAAAGAATAGTATCATGATGCATGTCTAGTTAACCATCCCTTGAGGGCCTTCATGATCAATCGACATGTGGTTTTCATAAAATCTAGCTCCAAGGAATTCCTCATGTGCACAAAGGCTCTACTTTCTAGTCTTATTTTGTGATAATATTTTTCCTTTGTTTAATGGAGAATCATATGAAAAAATGAGGAATGTAAATGTAAATTTACAAATAGGAAAGGAAACAATCTATGGATGTTGCCACTCTTGTTATTGTTGTGAATGCACAAATTATTTTTAAATACAAGTTGTTGGTGCAGTTTAATGAGTTTGTGGAGCACTATGAGGAATCACACAGATGAAAAATAACTTAGAGGCACCAAATCAAATGAATGGGCATAGGAACATAGATATGTGTAGGAGTAACCTATTTCAGATAACAAAAGCTAGAGAATTAACATATCTCAAAGAGATAAACCTGCACTCTAAGAACAAGGGAATCATCATAGATAGATCCTTTAGCACATTCATATATATATTTTTATCTACAGTCTACACCAAATAGAGAGAGGATAACCACAGAACTAGTGGTTTCCAAATCCAAAGGATACAAAACCTATGGAAGCTCTGATACCATTATTGAACACACACAAAACTATTAGGCAAGATTTTTATAAAATCTTGTGATGCATATTATTCACAAAACATACATATAAAAATAAATTGTGTGTGACACTTTGTTTCATACACCAAGGGGTCTCTTGGACTTCCATGACTGTTTCCTTTCACTTGAGGTTTTTCGCCTTCCATTCAAGTGAATGAGCAAAGATTGAATAATTCAAGAGGATTATGTTTCCAACAATTATAATGTGATTCATTTACATCATCGAATAAATACCCTTGATTTGGTTCATAGTTCGTAAAGCCACCATTTAATATAATTAATCTCCAATTACCAACCCTTTTATTGTGCACTGAGTTCGCCACTCTAATAAGCTAGGGAAATATTTGACATTTGACTAAAATTTCAATCCCAAGGTCGAGATTTGTTTTGTTGACCAAAATTTCTCAACAGATATCTTGCCAAATGAAAGTAAAAATATTAAACATCCATTGATTCTTTTCAACCGATCATAATCATTTTTCCACAACAAAGTCTTGGGTAAAATCGTGTAACCACCCCTTCCCACATTTACACAAATTCATGGGCTCGCCAGAAGTAAACATGAGATGAGTGTCACTATGACCTGAACTGACCTCCTAGTTATAGTTAAGGAAGTGGGGCCTACAAACTGGCTGCCAAATGACATCCTACAGGGACTACAGATAACCCAGGAGCTGAAGAAACATCCTAGTTGGTCAATGCTTGAGATGGAACCATGTTTCACTGAACTAGAACCATAAATACACCCTTGACACTACTTCCATGCATTGATGAGGCTATAACTGCACTCACATGCTTTCCTCCATGTGGTTATGGCCTAAACTCTTCAGTTATGAGCATCCAGTACGAGGATTTGTGCCACCTTTTCAGGCTAGCTTCAATACCACTGCCCATAATTGCTTGAAACTTTCCATAATGCAATGAAAGGTACTGAAGATGCTATTCAATCAAAACTCAAGCAATAACTTGACCCAAATCTGCTTAATCCATAACAAATATTTTGTCAAACATATGGAAAACATGTAAGCTACAGGTCATGAATGCATATCTGATCATAAACCAAGAGCCTTTCTCTAAGAATCACTTATAAGGCTCTAAACCTCTCTAACTAGCTATAATAAGACTTCTTAGCCCATTCATTCATCAACTATTCATTAACATATCAAATCATAACAAGAACCATAGAATCTATACATAATCTAACCAACATATAACCAAAAAATATCCAAAATAGAAATAATGAAAACTTAGCCATAAGATAACGATCATAATCAACACATATGCTCATAGATCATAACAAGAAAATATCTCATATTAACATATGAAAATTCCAACCAATTCAGGGACTTCCACGTACCACCCAACCATAGATTGGGATGAACCAAATATCCCTTTTAGCTAATCAATCCCACACCATACTTCAAGCATGAATGTGGTATCTCATGGAATAAACCAAGACAAAACCAACCATGGATTCTATAGGCCAAACCACCTCAACCCTCATTTATAATGATTCCACCTTTACGATTTAGAAATCACTAAAATCAACTAGATCGGTCTCTACCTAAGCCGTTCAGGGCTGTGGGAACTAGTAAGTCAACCCACAACTTTCCAAGGCTCTAAATCATTTATCTAACCTGGATCCAGGGACCAATAACTCAACCCACCAAGTGCTTTAGAGCGTTTGTCCCAAACTACACACCAGAAATAGTAACTCAACCCAGGATGTTCAAAGGCTTCCAACGCATTTTTTCAACCCACAACCATAGGGAACTTGAGCACCAATAAAAAAATAACTAGTGGAAAAACCCACAACACCATGACTATCCAGGAAATGGAAAGGCGAGGATAAAACACTAGAAATCCAGGAAAATATCCATGCTAATGACAACACATAACTGGAAAATCACGTGCATATACCATGCATCCAAAAATCAACAAGGAATGTACGCATGCAACCTGTTACCTACCAAGAAATCTAGCTGTAGTTGTTGATCCAATTGTGTCTTTACACTCCCTTGCTTCCCTTTTCCCTCTTTCTCCAAATCTAATGTATGCCAAGTGATACAAGAATGCTCTAAGTTTGCAAGAGTATCACAGGGCAAAGCCAAATAGAAAAAATGGTATGAACTAATCCTCAAAATCCTTTTTATCATTGGGGCCTTCATTTTCTTAATTTTCCTTCATTTTTTTTCTATTTTCCCTTACATGTAAATCAATGTATCTTCACCTTCCTTTTCTCCTATTTTCCTTTAATTTCATAAATAAGTGCCAATTATTGTATCTTTGCATTTTCCAATGGCTTTTCCAATTTCCTTAGCCATAAATAAACCAAAAGTGATCCCCACTATAATGTATGCCCACCATTCAACTTGGAATACATGTCCCATGACCTTGGTCTTATATTTATTTTACATGGAAAATCAACAAGGGGTTGTTACAAACCACTTGATGACTAGGGTGAAAGCACCTCCAGTTTCATGAACCCTTGGGAGGAAAAGTGTGGTAATTAATTTGATTATCGTGTATGATATACCATTAACTTCTCTCTAATGATTATTGTCCACCATCATTTTCTCGTTTGTTAGTTCATCTGAAAGGTAATTTCATAATTATTTAAAGAATTGTTTTAATAGTTAGTGATTGAAGATGATATGAATAACCATCATTTTCAAAAGTAAGTACATTATGCAGTTACACGTACCTTCCTCTTGATCTTACTATTTAGAGAAGTCATTTTTGGTAAGCCATGGCCCTCAGGAAGAGAGGAAACTTCTCAGATAAGTGCATAGAAGAATATGATTCCTCCTAGGTATTCTTAGATAGATATAAATATATTTTTTTACCAACCATAATTAGTAAAACACCCAAGGTGGTTTGGCATGAAGTCCATTACCAATTTGTAGAGCACTTATAACTCTTTTCCATGTGGGAAAGTTGCCTTCCCCAAGTCATTCCTCTTAAAACCTTTCCTTTTTATGAGCTAATACACCTTTGTGATAAATTTTATGACTCTTTGTAGATCGTAATTAATTACTATTAGGTTTAGTATACATTATGTTTTTTAAAGGAATGGGATATTTCCATAATACTTAACATCCCACAAGTTCAAATTCAATAGATGAGGAAAATATTGAAAGGAATTTCGAGAATCTAGCTGACAATCAAAAGAAAGAGTTCCTAAAGAATTTGTGAGTGAACATAGATGTCACACTCGACAGTAAACTCCCACTAAATAAGAGAAACATTTCAAGATTATGTGAAAAAGTTAGTATCTATGATCAATATTTCTTTAGGCTATGATGATGACATTTATGTTGATGCTATCATTTTAAGTTCCATGCATAAGTATTAAATTTTAAAAAGTTTAATTATTCATCCTACTTAGCGGAAAAAATCGATGAACAATTAGTTCAATTACATGGTGAATATTATTGAGGTATTATACATCCCTGGTTTACCTTATATTGGCTTAGAAGTTGTCACATTTTGAGTCTTGGGCTACAAAGAAAAATCTAGTTAGGAGGACAAAACCTCCCTTTTGAATTGGCTTAAGTAATTGTCTTTAAAGAGCAACCTCATGGATACAATAAGTTTATTGATGGGTCCATGTCTATCATATTCTCCTTGATCGAAGGCCATCTTCCCCTTAGGAAACTTGAAGAATCTAAATTCCGCTTGCATATGAATGACCAATTGAAATACATAGACTGGTATATTGAGAAAAGTTGCACAGTAATCAGAATCTATGGTGCACAAATTGAACCTTATAGATTGCCATTGTATTTAACTTCTAGAGTCTTTGCTATATAATACATACATCAAATAATTCATTCATATGACTTACATTTCACCTCTAAAGGAAAAGCATAAACATTTGGTATCTCTACCGAGTTATTTGGATTAACAATAATTGAAAAAATAACTCTTCCAATTATTGAAAGGTTGCTAAATAATTGCAGGTTTGAAGAGGATGAAAAATGGAAGTATGATCATCTTCATGTCATATCCAATTTAAGAATATTCATGAATATTTCCCCTCACATTCATGCATCTAATGAGCAAAAGGAGTGTGCGGGTGGCAACACAATTGGAGAAAATCATGGTGGCAAGCCCTCGCGAATCCAAGTGATTGGAAGTTCAATCCCCCGAGACATGTCTCACCAACCAAACCTAAAAAATAAATGAGGAAAAGGAAAAAGTAGCAGACAAAGACTCCTGGATTGAAACATCATAGTTACTAGCAAATTGAATGTTAAATGCATGTGAAGGGATATCAAAGATTGATTCTTGGAACCCAAGTATAGTCAAACAAGCTCTTCAAGACCCTATGGATGTATATTTTCCTCTCCCTCAAAATAAAAAGTTAAAAATTATTTCTAATTTTCCACACAATGCCAATACTAAGACATTATTGATTGTTCATGTTTCTACTTTTCTACAATTAGGGAAATCCTCGATAAGTGGTATTCAGTTGTGTGATCAAACTCTCTCAAGAATCTAAGATAACCAACATCCTAGCAATAACCATTCTTCTGTTGACTTCATAGGATATGTTTGCTTCCAAGAGAGATTCCAGCTTATCACCAATGATTATGAAAACATCTTGATACCACAACAGGGAAACCAACCTATGAAGTATCACCCACATTGGGGCAAAACCCATTTTTTCTCTACAAGAATATAAAAAGGGGTTCCATCTCTTCAATAAAATTAGATCCAAAGAGATGCCCCACATTTCACCTAGAACCTACTTGAAAACTTCCACATTGTTGAATTTAAGAATAAACCAACCCTGACTGAGAGTACTTACAACAAGAAAGTATTTTATCTCCTTTCCTCATTCCATCTCAACCCACTCGCACAACTTCTCCATAGATAATTGTATTCCACGAGCTCGTCCTACCACCACCCGTTAAGAGGTCTCCATAACTTTCCCAAACTAAACGCCCTCCCCGAATACCAAATTGTTGACCTCAAATTTTACCTTGGTGCATTTACCTGTTTTGCACTTCTTTCTAGGCTGTAGCTAGCTATCAAGGCTTTGTCGTGCATCAAGGATTTCCTTTGGATATGAATGCTCACTATCTCAATCCCCTACCTCATTGTTTGTCTCCATAAAGGCATTCAAATAATTATAAGGTCTAAGACTTTTGTGACCCATAATGGAGATATCAGTCGTTCAGATTAATCACATCGATAGGATTTGGTCAACGTTTCGAACCAACTAATGTGGTTCATCCTCAGGACAAGGTGAGAAATCAACTGATCTGAAGGAATAAATAACATGCATGCATCATTGCCCAAAGTTAGTCATTAGTTAATTTGTTACTAAGGAAAATTTATTTAATATATAGTTAAAAACTAGCTGTTATGTAATAATTAAATATTTTATTTCGATATTATAAATAGATTATTTAATAATATCAATTTATATAATAATATTATCTAAAAATGAATATTTTTCTATAATATAATTTGTTAGGGTTTGACTTATTTAGGATAAATTTGATAATATTTCAAATTAAAATATTATTAATTTGTCTAATAAGAATATTATCTGTTAAACAATTTTGTTGCAATATTGAGGGCCATCACATTTTAGCGTCATGAAGGCCCTTAGTATTGCAACAATAATGTTGCAACTGCCAACGGTCTTATATTTAATTATCAAGTATGGGTTCATACAAACTTAAGAAGGGTCGACATTGTATGTGCAACACATGCTATATTCTTCTCTTGTTGATTTTTATGGAGGGGGAAGTATTGAAATGAAGGTTAGATGCATCGAGACTAGGTTAAGTTTCCAAATAAGATATGCTACAAGAAAAATAGATTTGCAAAAAAGGAAATGACACAAACATATATGCTAGTTGCAATGAGAAAGCACACTTGTTGAATGGCACAAATATCTATGCTATTTGCAATAAATGTAAAAGCACCTTTGTTTGAAATAAAGGATTGGGAATCAAAACCACAATTTGCAAAAAAAATAGTATTCAGAAAACAATTGAAAAAGTCATCTATGGAAAACTTTATGAGGTCTCTATACTTCCAAGTTTCATTGTCAATCTTCCAGAGGTGTTGTTATAAGTCAAAGAGGTCAAACCAAGTGTTTATTGCAAAGTTGAGCATAAAACAATGGTTGGTTACATGTTGGTATAAGCGTCTCTATTTTACTATAGAAGACAATCCAACAATTACGTAAACCGAATAGAACACAGATCTGAGATGAGGAAAAGTTTTGGAAATGTTAACAAATGATAACATTAAACTGGCCAAAGTTCAAGGTTACTTGACTCCAGTTTATCCCTATGAAATCAATCTATGTGTGTTTCTTGTAGTTGTAAAACCAGTTACATAGAAAAATAATGAACAACAAATTATATAACATCATGAGATATGAAATAGAGGAAGACTTGATACCACATTAGTAAGTGCTGCAATTTCTAACAACTGCATATATAAATATAAGAAAGATTTTTTCAAAGAGCCTCCTACTTAGCCATGCACAAGAACTATGAAAATGTAACTTCCAAAAATGCGAGAAAATGAACAATTGCAAAACATAATACTAACAGAAGTACAAAAGGTGTAACCACCCTCCCACATTTATCCACTTTCACCAACTTGAAAGGGTAAACATGAGTTGAGGGCTACTATGACATTACTCAACCTCATAAGAAGTTAAGGAAGTAGAATCAACAAATGGAAACTTTACTGACTTTCCTCAGGAGTTACAGGACCCTTAGGAGCTAAACAACCACTCCAAGTGACCAAACCCCAAGCTAAATTTCCTTTTGAGTGATGTGGTCTTCCAGTCGCTTGCATAACAAGGAAATCCTGTGGTTGTAACCCTCAATTCACATGGATAACCCTGCCTCCTAGTGATTACAGTCGATATTTCCCAGTTCTGATCATACGACCCTAGAATCCAAGTCATTTTTTCAGGGCTAGTCTCCAACCACTTCCTAGAACATGATGAAACTTTCCAGAAAAATAAATGACACAAAGACAAAGCTTATAACACAAAATATAATGAAGGACTTGAACTAACTAGGCTTAACAATGATAGTAATTTCGTCAAAGATATGACAAACATGTAATCTACAGGTCATGAATGCATAACTAAACATAGGGATTTGATACTTATCTGAGAATTTTCAAGAAGGTCTAATTCCCTCTAATAATAGTTGCAACAATATCTATTAGGTCATGCATTCAATAACCATCCATTTACCAATGAAAACATGATAAGATCCATAACTATAATCTATCATAAAACCATGCTTATAACTAGCATATAACCATAGTAATAACAATTATATAACAACCATCAAAGCCAATTCATAACAAGTACATTTACTCATAAAATACAAGAGGAAAGAGTTATTATTAACATATTCAAAAGCCAACCAAGTCAGGGATTTCCACGTACCACCCGACCATAGATTGCGTTGAACCAAATCTCTCTTTTAGTTAATCACCCCCGTTCCATATTCCAAGCATGAATGTGGGATATCATAGAATAAACCAAACAAAAACAAACTAGGGCTTCCATAAGCCAAACCACCTCAACCCTCAACCAGTGATTCCACCTCACGGTTAAACGTCACTGACACCAACTAGGTTAGTCTCTACCCAAGCTATCTAGGGCTCTAGAGTGTTTGTTCCAATCGTGGATCTAAGAACTAATAACTCAACCCACAACCTTCCAGGGCTCGAGATCATTTGTACAACCAAGGCTCCTATACTAATAACTCAACCCACCAAGGGCTCTAGAGTGTTTGTCCAACAAAGACTCCAGGAATAGTAACTCAACTCAAGTTGTTTTAGGGCTCGAGAGCATTTGTTCCAACCAACAGCTCCAAGAACTAGTAACTCAACCCATAGCCATAAGGAACCTAAGCACTAATTAGAAACAACAAGTGGAAAAACCCACAACACCATGGCTATCTAGGAATTGGTAAGGCTAAGAAAAACCACTGTCAATCTAGACAATCCTCCATGCCAATGACATATCATATACAAATAATCACATTCATATACCATGTATGCTAAAACTAGCAAGGAATTCATACATGCAACTCAGACTCGCAAAGCAAATCCACTATAGCTATTGATCCTGCTATCTCATTTCTCTTTCCTCGTTTTCCTTTGCCTTATTTCTTTAAATCCAACGAAAATTAGAATGCTCCAAGGTTTATCTAAGTGTGCAAGAGTATGAGGGAGAGAGAATAGAGAGAGAGCTCCAAAACTAAATTGACAAAAGTTTAAAACAGACAAAAGCTGTGAACTTGTTGTTAGAGGCCTTTTTATTGTGGAGGCCTCTATTTTCTTCATTTTTCCTTTAATTTTCCTCACATGAAATTTTGTGACCTTTCACCTTCCTTTTCTCCTATTTTCCATTATTTTCATAAATAAATGCCAATTATTGCCTCTTTTCCTTTCCAAATCTTTTTCCAATTTCCATAGTAATAGATTAATTAGAAGCAATCCCTGTCATTATGTTTTTTCCCAAAATTCAAATTGGAATACGTGTCTTGTGACCTTATGATGTAGGAGCATCTGGACTTAGCCAACAATGTGATTGTTTGTTCACATGTTGTGGTTAAAAGAGTTGAATTTCATGACCTGAGTGGTCAAAAAAGTCAGTTTTTAGTAGAGAGGGTTGGATCTCTCGAAGATGAGTTTACTTCATTATTGTAATAGTTAGGAAATTATCTTATATTAGACTAAGGCTAAGTTGTTAGCATAGGTATGTAATAGAGCTTAAAGATAGAGATTTGATTGTTATACTGATCAAAATAGAGATCGAGTTGTTAGTGCAGTTAGAATAGAGTATGACTCATAAAAGAAAGAAAGTGTAATGAAAAAGGATTAGCAAAGTTGAGATGATAGAGGTTTGAGCGAGAAATGAGAATTTGAGAGTTGGAGAGGGTTTGAGTTTGAAACAGAGGTCAATACATTGTTGTAATTGAGCCGAGCGGGCCAAGACTCTGTAACAGATATTGTATTAATAAAAGTGATCCAATGTGTATTTGTATTGTAATCCTAGTGCAAAATCTTGCTTCTTTTGATGTGTCCACATCCAGACAGTTAACTGGGCATTTTCTGTAATTTCACATTTAACGCAAATCTCAGTGGTTGTGGGTTTTCTGTGTATCAACAGTAAATCAGGGTCAATTAGCATTAGGGGTTAATTTTGTGATTAAGCACTAAAATATGTCATTAAGGGCTTTGCTTAATTATTAAATTAACACACGTGGTTATATCAAAGAGCAGGTTTTAAACAGTGAAAGTGGTATTTCGGGCGGATAAAAAGATGTAAGTTGTATTTCGAGGAAGGCCTCCGATTCCACTAACTATGGGACACATAGCAATTGGGTGGAGAGAGAAAACCACTTTTTTGGGTTGGTACTCTCCATGCAAGTTGTGCATTTGAAATCCTTGTGAACCGTTGGATCTAGCACGAGTTGATCGACAGTGGAGGATCAACGGACTGTTTTGATTTTTCGGAGTGAATATTGACCATTGGATCTGACAGTAAGAGATCTACAGTGTGGATCGAAGCATTGTTTGTAAAGCGAAGTCAATGTGGGACCAAAGTTCTAAAATAATAAGTGGAGACCTATGTGTAAGGCTAGCCACCAATAGAACCTATTGCGTCATTTGTAGTATCAGAGCAGAAGTTAAGGTTGATTGCAGAAAAATGCTACCAAGGGGAGGAGCTGGCATTGGTTGAGGAAGACCTGAAGCAAATGTAGTTCTACTGGAAGAGATCCAGAGTTTGCGTACGAGAATGGAAACAATTGAGACTGCTCAGAGAAGAACACTCGATGAAGGAGATGACAGTGCTAAAGAAGAATCTTCTGAGGAAGAAGAAGAGGAGGAAAATGAAACTACCAGAGTTATCAAGATGTTGGAAAAAGTAGGAGGAAAACCAAAGATGGAAATTCCTACGTATGAAGGGAGTCTTAATGCAGAAGAGGTAATGGATTGGATCAGTTCATGACAAAAAGAAGGTGAAATTTGCAGTTACTAGATTGAAGGGTCATGCAACTATTTGGTGGGATGAATTACAAACATCCAGAATGAGAAAAGGAAAGTCCAAGATCAAGGAATGGGATAAAATGGTGAGTAAAATGAAAGCTAAATTTATGCCTAAAGATTATCAGTTAAATATTTTCAAACAATTGTAGAATTTAAGGCAAAAAGAAATATTTGTTAAAGAATATACAGAAGAGTTTTATAGATTGAGTATTAGAGTAGGACATGTAGAGGATGACATGGAGAAGGTAGCCAGATATATCAATGGCTTAAGGTATGACATCTAGGATGAGATCAGCGTGTTGAGTCTGAAGACTATTGAAGATTCCTATCAAGCAGGTTTGAAGGCAGAAGAGAAGATGTTGGGAAAACATAATCAGAGGAATAGAGGAAGAAGTTCAGTAAGAGGTAGAGGAAATACTAGACCCAGAGGTCAGCAACATCAGTATGAAGCAGGAAGTTCAAGTAGTAGACCACCATAGAGAGGATATTTTAATAGAGGAAGATTTGCACCTACAGGAAGAGGCTGAGGAAGAGATATTTGCTGTTACATATGTGGAGAATGCTGACATGTATCATGGGACCGTCCTCATAACAAAACAACAAGTCAGAGGAATGTGAATGTGGCTGAGGCAAAGGAAGAAAAATCTCAACTTGCAGACAAGGAAGAATCACCTGAAGTAGGAGAATCCTTGTTGTTGAAAAGGGCATTTCTTAAAGCTAAGAAAAAGATTGGAGAACCAGCTCAGGGGAAGAGTTTGTTCAAAACTACATACAAATCTAAAGGTAAATGTTGTAAAGTGATAATTGACAGTGGAAGCACTGATAACCTTGTTTCTATAGAGATGGTGGACAAGCTAGGATTGGTAAAGACATTACACCCTACTCCTTACAAAGTGTCATGATTGCAGCAAGGACATCAGATCATTATGATAGAACAATGCAAGGTAGAGATACAGATTGGTACTTATAAATATGTGATATTGTGTGATGTAATGCCAATGGATGTATGCCATGTATTGTTGGGAAGACCTTAGTAGTTTGATCAGAGATCTATTCATGATGGGAGGAGAAATACTTATACTCTAGAGAAGGATGGAAATAAACATACACTATTGCCATTGAAGGGTGAAGCTGATAAGGGAGCACCTGAAAACAATGTTATGCTGATGAGTGGGAAGGAGCTGTTACAAGAGGTTGAAAAAGGTGAAGAAATGCATTTTTCTGTCATAGGGAGACCTAAGGTAATTTTTACTTCCACAAACTTAGACAATTTACCTGAAGAAATCAAAACTTTGTTTAATGATTTTGCTGATATTGTTGTGGATGAGTTGCCAAATGCATTGCCACCAATCAGGAGAATTAGTCATCATATTGATCTAATACCAGGAGCAAGTTTGCCAAACAAAGCAGCATACAGACTAACTCCTCAAGAGAATGCAGAAGTTGGAAGACAAGTGAAAGAATTGATGGATAAGGGACTAATCAGAGAGAGTCTTAGTCCATGTGATGTACCAACAGTACTCAGTCCAAAGAAAGGAGGTGAATGGTGAATGTGTGCAGATTTCATAGCCATAAGCAAGATCACTATCAGGTATATATTTCCTTTACCATGCATGGATGAATGGAATTAGAGAAGGAGATGAATGGAAGACTGCATTTAAAACAAATAGTGGGTTGTATGAGTGGTTAGTGATGCCTTTTGGACTCACTAATGCACCTAGCACATTCATGAGATTAATGAATGAAGTCTTGAAGGAATATGTAGGCAAGTTTGTTATTTTTTATCTTGATGTTATTCTAGTTTTTAGTAGAAGTAAAGAAGAACATCTAGAGCATCTTAAGTTGGTTCTAAGAACTCTACAGAAAGAGAAAATACTGATAAATCTGAAGAAATGTAGTTTCATGAAGGAAGAATTAATTTACTTGGGATTTGTAGTTTCTAAAGAAGGATTGAAAATGGATCCAGAGAAAGTCCAAGTAATTTGGAACTGGCCTATTCCAAGGAATATATTCGAGGTAAGAAGCTTCCGTGGTCTTGCAAGTTTTTAGAGAAAGTTTATCAAAGGCTTTAGTTAGATTTGTACACCAATTCTTGAAAGAATCAAGGAGGCTAATCAATCATTCAAGTGGACAGAAGCAGTAGACAAAAATTTTAAGTTGCTGAAGGAGAAAATAATAGAGAAACCAGTTTTGGCTTTACCTGATTTTGAAAAGGTATTTCAAGTTGAAATAGATGCTAGTGGAGTTGCAATTGGATTAGTTTTGAATCAGGAATAGAGACCAATAACATACTTTAGTGAGAAACTAAATGAAGCTAAGAAGAATTATTCTTTTTATCATAAACAATTTTATACTATTGTACAAGCCTTAAAGAAATGGAGACATTATTTGTTAGCAAAGGAGTTTATATTGTATTCTGACAATCATGCACTGCAGTTCATAAACAACCAACCAAAATTGAACCAGAAACATGCCAAGTGGGTAGGATTTTTGCAGGGCTTTACTTTTGTGATAAAGCACACAAGTGGTAAGTTGAACAAAGTTGCTTATGCTTTAAGCAGGGTAAGTTTTATTGTGCAAGAATTCAAAGTTGGTGTTGTAGGATTTGAAGAAATGGTTGAAATGTATAAAGATGATGCAGATTTCAAAGATATCTCTATAGCAGTTCAAAATCCAATAGTTCATAACAGAAGTCAGTCGTTAAATTATCTTATCCAATGAGGGTTATTTTTTAAAGGTAACAAGTTGTGCATCCCCAAATGCTCTATGAGGGAAAACATAATAAAGGAGAAACATAGTGGGGGATTATCTGGTCACTTTGGACAAGACAAAACCTTTGCACAGGTAAATGTTTTTTACTATTGGCGAAAGATGCTGACTGATATTAAGATATTTGTTGAGAAGTGCAAGATATGTTAGCATGCTAAAGGGAGAAGCTAGAATATAGGATTGTACTAGCCATTGCCAATACCAAACCAACCATGGGATGCAGTTAGCATGGATTTTGTTTTGGGCTTACCTAAAACTCAAAGGCGGAATGATTCTATTTATGTTGTGGTAGATAGATTTTCTAAGATGGCACATTTCATTGCATGTAAGAAGATTAGTGATGCAACACATAGTGCTAATCTATTTTTTTTAGAAATTGTAAGATTACATGGATTGCCTGTAAGTATTATGTCTAATAGAGATACAAAGTTTGTAGGGCATTTTTGGAGAACTCTTTGGAAGAAATTGGGAGCTAACCTTAGTTTCAGTTCAGTATACTATCCTCAAACATATGGACAAATCAAGGTAGTAAACAGAAGCTTGGGGAACATATTAAGAAGTTTAGTGTATCAAAGTCCTAAACAATGGGATTTAGCACTATCTCAGGATGAGTTTGCTTATATTGACACTCCAAACCAAAGTACTAGGATGTATCCATTTCAAATTGTTTTTGGGATGAATCCAAGTGGTGTGTATGAGCTCAGAGGTTTGGGTAAACAAGAGATTAGAAGTGCAAAATCTGAAGAGTTTGCAGAGCAGATGCAGAGACGACAAGAAGATGTCAAAGGTAGATTGCAGGAAAGCAGCAGAAAAGACAAACATAGGACCATGTAGAATTATAAGAAAGTTTTCAGGTAATTCTTATGAAATTGAATTGCCAGAAGGGATTGGGATATCACCTATATTCAATGTTGCAAATTTGTATCCATATAAGGAGATAGAGATAGAGCTACAAGAGAAGACTATAGAAGATGAAGTTCAAACTTTGAACTAGGAAGAACAAATGCCAAAGATAGTTGAGAAAGAGATGGAAGCTATTTTGGAAAAAAGAGTTACCAAAAGAACCAGAGGACAGGTTTATTTTCAATATCTAGTCAAATGGAAAGGATAGCCAATGGAGGATGCCAATTGGTTGACAATAACAGAGTTTCAGAAGTATGGAGTAAACCTTGAAAGTATGGGGGATAATTCTTTTCTTCCCCGGGAGTCTGATGCAAGAGCATATGGACTTAGCCATCAATGTGATTGTTTGTTCACATGTTGTGGTTAAAAGAGTTGAATTTCATGACCTGGTGGTCAAAAAAGTTAGTTTTTAGTAGAGAGGGTTGGACCTCTCGAAGATCAGTTTTATTTAATTATTGTAATAGTTAGGAAATTAGCTTATCTTAGACTAAGGTTAAGTTGTTAGCATGGGTGTGTAATAGATCTTAAAGATAGATATTTGACTGTTAGACTGATCAAAATAGAGATCGAGTTGTTAATGTAGTTAGAATAGAGTATGACTCATAAAAGAAAAAAAATGTAATGGAAAAGGATTACTAGAGCTGAGATGGTAGAGGTTTGAGTGAGAAACAAGAATTTGGGAGTTGGAGAGGGTTTGAGATTGAAACAAAGGTCAATACATTTTTGTAATTGAGCTGAGAGGGCCAAGACTCTTAACATATATTATATTAATGAAAGTGATCCAATGTGTATTTGTATTGTAATCTTGGTGTAAACTCTTATTTCCTTCGGCGTGTCCGTGTCCAGACAGTTAACCGAGTATTTTTTGTAATTTCACATTTAACGCAAATCTCAATGGTTGTGGGCTTTCTGTGTATTAACAGTAAATTGGGGTCAATTAGCATTAAGGGTTAATTTTGTGATTAAGCACTAAAATCAGTCATTAAGGGTTTTGCTTAATTATTAAATTAATGCATGTGGTTATATCCAAGAGTGGGTTTTAAACAGTGAAAGTGGTATTTTGGGTGGATAAAAAGCTGTAAGCTATATTTCGAGGAAGGCCTCCAATTCCACTAACTACAGGACACGTAGCACTCGGGTGGAGAGAGAAAACTACTTTTTCGGGTGGGTACTCTCCATGTAAGTTGTGCATCTAAAACCATTGTGAACCATTGGATCTAGCGCGAGTTGATCGATGGTGGAGGATCAACGAACTATTTTTATTTTTTCGAGTGAATATTGAATGTTGGATCTAACAGTACGAGATCTACGGTGTGAATCGAAGCATTGTTTGTAAAGAGAAGTCAACGTGGGACCGAAGTTTTAAAATAATAAGTGGGGACCTCCATGTAAGGCTAGCCACCAATAGAATTTGTTGCATCACCTTATTTATTATGTTTATTTATTTACTTGGGAAATCAACGAGAAGCTATTAAAAACCCCTCCCCTTTGGGGCAACACCATCGTCAGTTTTCAATGACACTTTGTTGATGGTGCTGGCCCTACCAACATGTTGGGGGATCTCCTTGGTAAGAAGTCCCAATTAGACCTCAGATCGTTTGGTGTAGGAGTCCTAGTAGTGGGTCGTACGGTAATTCCTTGACCACGATTTAACACAGAGGAGAGTAAGATAACTCTGTTGGTAGCAAGGGTATGACAGCTACAGTAAGACAAGGAAGGTGCATGAATGGTTCTAACACATGGAGGGTTGGTTGAGTGCACTCCTTGGAAACCTATGGTAGCATGTGGCTTGGAAGGGAACACACGAGCAAAGATGAATCACAAACTAGAAAGAAATTTAGCTAACAATCCAAAGTGATGGTTAAACCAATCGACACATTTCAGTAAGATTCATACATACTTATACAGAATAGTCCATACATGCATGTGTAAGAAAACAAATACATATACCATTTAAAGTAAACAAAATAGCTAGAATACAATATGACATATGCATGAGACATGTTGGCTCTGTTATATTTTGAATGGACTCACAACCAAATCTACATGAAAATTAAGTGAAGTGATGTTGGTAGGATGTGATAGTTGAATTGGTGTGTGAGCATGATCTCCCGCATCACTCTACAATGGTGGAGATGTTTGATGAGGGGATGGTGGACAACCACTTGTGACAGCGATTGTACCCATCTGTGATTGCATAGCTCCATCACTGAAGAATATTGAGCAAGGTTTGATTTCAAACTTCTTCTTCGGACGAGAAGATTTCTTAATGCGATACTCGAATCAGTCCCAAAGATAGAAAAAATTCATCTAGCTCTTCGAAGCTTGAAACTGCAAATCACAGAAGCGCTGCCAAAAATCCATAGGAGATTCATGCGGAGCCTTTGGTTGCTGTAGCAGTTTTTGGTCGAGATGGTCTGGATCAAAATGATAGAAAGTGTCTTCAATGAGATCACAGAAGTGCTCAAGTGAGTGCACGCTGTCAGCTGGTAGGCTGCACAACCACCGATGTGGAGATTCACGAAGTGTGTATCCAAGTAGCAGACTGGTTTGTTCATCAGTACATCCATCATCCTCATGAAGCAAGGAAAGAAAGCCATGAAAGAGCTCAAGCTAGGCCACTTCACCTTCACCATCATATGTGTATGTGGACAAGTGATTGAAAAACTCCCTTGTGATGGTAACATATTCGGAATTCGAAAAACATCGCGGAGGGATAAGAGTGCAAGAATCCTTGATAGATATGCAAAGGTTCAAAATAGGATGAGAGGACACAGTTTGTCATCTGGCCCTCCTTCTAGCACCACAAATGTTGACGGTGCTGGACCCCCCAACATGTCAAGGGATCTCCCTAGTAAGAAGTCCCAATTAGACCTCAGACCATTTGGTGTAGGATTCGCAGAAGTGGGTTGTATGGTAATGCCTTGACCGTGATTTCACACAGAGGCAATTAAGATAACTTTTTTGGTAGCAAGGGTGTGACAACTGCAGTAAGACAAGGAAAGTGCATGAATGGTTCTAACACACAAAGAATTGGGGAAACCTGTGGTAGCATGCGGCTTGGAAGTGAACACACAAGCGAAGATGCATCACAAACTAGAAAGCAAGTTAGCTAAGAATCCAAAGTGATGGTTAAACCAATCAACACATTTCAGTAAGATTGATACATACTTATACAGAATAGTCCATACATGTACGCGAAAGCAAGAAGATACATATACCATTTTGAGTAAACAATATAGCTAGAATACAATATGACATATGCATGAAACGTGTTGGCTCTGTTATATTAAGAAGTGTAAGTTCCAATCATACAATACATCCATTTCCAACCACTCATTCCGACAGCGGAATGTTACAACCACAACTGCCTACTCCTCCAAAGAGATGTACTAGCTCTACGCAGTGGAGAAGCCAAGGTTCGTTACAATACTGTCCAAGCTCTCTCTAAGATAGTGCTAACGAAAGCTTAGCTGACCAAAGGCCTATACAATGATTTATGAGGTGCTATTTATAGCAAAGGGTGGGGTGACCCTTGACATTCCGCTTTGATACCATTCATCTACCCTCATGACTCTTCAACTACTCTATAATTGTTACATTCAATTATCGACACCCAAACTTCCACTTGAGAAGTTGTTACATTATAATGCACCATGCACCCATGTGAGACAAAATGGATTGAACAAGCCATGAAAGACATCACCGACACTTGGACCGTTGTGGTGAGACACCCTCTTTGACATGCTTGTGATGGTCGAAGGTGATGAGCTGATGCCAAGCTTGGTTGTCCGTGATGGTGTCTTTGCGCTCAATGGTGACATCTTGTTGAAGAGACCTCTTTCCTTCGTTACATCCAGGTGCACTGATATGGCTGCTCTTGTCCATCTCGTCTGATAACATGAGCATGGTTATCCTCGTGCGATCAGACCAGAAACATATTGATGCATAGTGTCAATGCTGCTCTCCAAGCATGTACTGGTGGTCGTGTGCATCAACTTGTCGAGGTACATATTCATCTCCAGTCATACTTGCTTCTTATCTTTGCCTCGGTGAGTGTGCTGAATGGATGGGATCGCATGCGTGCGCACAATCACATGCATGATTTTGTATTTCCTTGCTTGCGATCAATAACACTGCTCACCTTGTCTGCTTCGTGATAGCCAAAGGTCACATGACCAAAATTGCACATGACCCTTCAGCCCATCGACCTTGATCCTTGACCTTCGGCCATCGACCTTTGGCCTTCGACCTTTGACCTTTGGTCTTCGACCTTCGACCTTTGGTCTTCGACCTTGCCTTGATCCTTGATCCTTCGGCCAACCTGTTGATGCCTCGAAAATCGCTGCAACAACATTGGGGGATAACCACCCGGTCCGGACCTTAAAAGCAGCTCCTTTTCCATTTGGTGTGGTGGCTCCGACTGTTCATCTAGGTCCAGTTA
>APFE031019013.1:70060-103797 GCA_000404065.3 Pinus taeda
AGTTTTGTAATGTAATGTAATGTCATGTCGGCCTACCTATGGTCCGCGGACCATGGGATTGTATAAATAAGAGAGAGCCTCTAAGTTGTAAAGAGATGAATCGATGGATTGATTAATGTAATAGATGAAATGATCTAGTAGCGGATAGAGAAGAAGTCTAAGTGTCTTAGGTCATAGTAGTAAGAAGAAGCTCTGTAACTGATTGCACAGAGGCCTAGTAAAGTCCGCAGTTGAGTGCGCGGACCCCTGCAGCTGAGTGTGCAGGGTGGAGTCGAGTCTGTAACCCAAGAAGAAGAATAATAAAGAGAAGTTTAATTCCAAATACTTTGTATCTGCTTTTGTATTACTTTCTATGCATTTATATTGTTTTGTTTATCGCGCACACTTATATGAATATTGAACATTGTTAAGTATAATTGGGCTCATACAGATAAGTTAAGTAATCAAATAATATCGGGTTAATAGTAAGGAACTTGGGTAATAACATGGATCGCGCCTCAAGCAGGGTTGTGCAAAGGTAGCATCGCAGGCTGCGAGCGACCAATAGATGTGCGTAGCGACGTGCGCGTAGGGTCAAACCACAGACCACTGAAAAACCATCAGACATCTCTAGGATGCAAAAACCTGGTTCTAGCACCCTCCCATACTACTTCAGGTGAGACCTCAGTCCGTGCTCTGCGGACTGTTGTGGAAAGGGCCAGTGGTATTGGGATTTGTTTGGCTAAATCATCTTTGAACCTGGGTCAGGCCCCTATAAGCCAACAAATGGTTTTGGTACCGGGACCGGGATCTACATAAGGGATGTCTAATGTCGTGTCATTGGAATCCAACAAAGAAAGAAATTGAAGGGTGGTTGGACAAGAAGATTCACAAGTTCGCGGCGTAGGAAAACAGGAATCCGCGAGTATCTAAGGAACAGTGGTCGGAGTGCTACTTATATACGGAAATCCGCGAAATTTTCTTTGCATCCTTTCCTTATGAGCTGTATGAGTGGATCGTGAAAACTAACAGATAGTCAGGGAAGCTATAGGCTCAAAAAACCAATCGTGTGGACTCTCGAATTAGTGCGCAAACTAGTAGTGTCAAGAGATAAGATCGCACGAGCTGTGGACCGTTGGCTCGATCGAATTATAAGAGGATTTATCACTGAGTTCGCGGAAGATACGACCGTCAGCTATAGTGAGGCAGAACGACGCTTCCTCAAAGGACCGCGAGGTAAGTATATTAAACCTTTGAACACTTGGATTAAGATGCTATTGTATGAAAAGCAGGTTATGCAAATAAATTAATGTTTGAGACTACGCAAAGTGGGAATATCTACAAAATCGGAGGTAGTGAAGAATTAGAAACCTGTCGCTTAATTTCACCCTCGCAGGAAAGCGAGGAAGAGCTCACGAAACTTTCTCCGAGAAGCGTGGTCAGTCTGATAATGCAATGAATTCCACGCTTACCACCTCCACCTACACCACCACCCATCTCACCCTCTTCACCTCCATCCTCACCCACCCCACCTCCACCACCACCATAGTTAAGTATGGTGAGTGAGATCAAACTATCGGTATTCAGAGGAGTAGGGAATGAAGATTCGGACCAATTATGGTTCGTGGTCAGGGCGGTATGGGAAGCACAAGGAGTCGTGGATGACAATATAAAAAAGGTTACGCTGGTAAGCACGTTGCAGGACCGCACATTAACATGTTACATTAGGCATTCTAATGACCATCCAAACACAAGAATCGCAGAAATCCAGACCACGCTGAACAAGGAATTTTGCAGGCCAAAGTCAGAGACACAATCAATTATCGAGTTTAAGGAGATCACGATGCTCTAGGGCGAGACCCCCTGGAATCTAGACCAAAGACTGAAGAATATGATTCGCAAAGCAAATATGACTTTGACGGATGGACAACACCACGCATGGTTTGTAGCCTCACTAACACTGCATTTAAGGATGGCATTGTCACAACAAAAGCTTTCCACCTAGGCCAAAGCTTTGGAGATGGCAATGATATTGCATGAGACCCCTATACAAAAACCTGGTCTGAGAGTCCAACCAATCCATGCGCAACTGCAAAATCTATGTCTGGAGATGTAGAATTTGAAACAGGACAGGACACCTCGGCCATAGGCACGCGAGGAGGTATGGTGCATAAAATGCAAAGGCCAGGGGAATGACAAGGACCATTGTCCAGTGTTCGTGAATTACTTAGCGGGAGGAGGGCCAATGTCGTTAAGGCCTGAGACACAAGTAGGACCAAGCACGACACCTGCACTATGGTGCATGATCTATCAGATAGGAGGAAAACACACTGCGGATAATTGTCATCAATTGCAGAAGTATAGGCAGACGTCCCAGCAATTGTTCAATTGTTTTGTATTTTCTGCAAGTTGGTAGGCCATGATGAACACACCTACAGAAGTTACGAGCTAATGATGGATTGGACCCCTGCCTATAGAGTGTAGACTGAAACACGAGCCCTCGACCTAAATATAGGAATGGCGCGTGCTGGATTTCATGGGCGCGGACGAGGTCGAGGTGGAGTGGTACCAGGAAAGGGTGGCGGACAACTAATTTGTTACAATTGTGGAGGGCCAGGGCACTATGCCCACGATTGTACAAACCCAAAAAGGACATCATGTTTGTACTATACTCAGTTTGATCATGAGGCAGAAGACTACCCTACATTGATAGCGAGGCTGCGTGAAAAAGGGGTACTCCAGCCTCCTCCAACTCAAAATTTGCAGATGATGAGGTCTGAGCTATGTGAAGACCCGAATGTAAACAAAGTACTTAGGAGAGGTATGACCACTGGTAACGATAAAGGTAAGCAGTTAGAAGAAAGTGTGTGGGTTCGCAAGGCTCCTAGAAAGGAACTCGAATTTGATTTAGAACGCATGAAGGAGACATTCATGGAAGCTAAGAAGAGCTTCACGAAGGCCTCCACTTTAGGTAGTAAGGATCAACTAGAATCAGGGATGGATCCTTCAATGCTCACTACCTTTCTAGAGACATGCATGAAACTGCTACGCAACAGTAACGCAGTAAAAGGACTATAGGGACTTATCATTAGGTGGGCGGGGTGAGGAGAACTGCGCATGGTCCGAAAACTTGGAAAGCATGCATTGCGCATAGGAAGGAAATGAGGTTGAATGCGCAAATCGGCGAGTATGAAATGGATCAGGTAATCCTGGATCTTGGATCAGACACGAATGTACTTCCGAAACAAACATGGGAACGCGTGGGCAAACCCACGCTACAATGGTCTCCTATTCAGTTACAAATGGCGAACCAACGGAAGATCTTTCCCATGGGAAGATTGCAAGGGTTAACGGTGGATATTGAAGGTGCGAGCACACAGGCAGATTTGAAGTAATAGAGATTGTCGATGACAGCAATCCCTATCCTGCTCTACTAGGAATAGACTAGGCCACTGATATGAATGAAGTCATAGATCTGAAGAAGCGCAAAATGATTTTTGAGAAAAAGTCACTACGCATAGTAGTACCACTAGATCTAGCTGAAGGAGCATGATACATTGAACCAGTGCACAATGATGATAGTGATGACGATCTCGATTATATCTACAAGATAACCGCGCGAGAACAAGATTGGGTGAACCCGACTGCAGATGGTAGGATTTTGTGGGAGCGCGAAAGCTCCTGCACTTTGGATTCAGACGAAGAAATAGAGAGATGGCAGAATCGGTTGCACGAAGTAACAATGCTTAATTGCAACATGATGGTTAGATCACTGCGCTACGTGACAACAGAGGTAAGGGATCTACCTATGTATGACAAGTTAATAGCGGTGGATGAATTTCTGAACAAATTTGAAAGCGAAGTACCAGAACAACAGCGGTTTGATGCGCTGAAATGGGCATTGCGCGCTACGCCCGCAAGATGTTGGGGTACGCATCAAAGAATTTTCAAGGATTGGCATGAATGCAAAAGAATGATGCGCCTACAATTTGGAAAACCCCAGTTACGGATAAGATCCGGTTGTAAGGGACAAAACAACTTGCATGCCTACCTTTCCCGATGGGTGCAAACCTATGACTTGCAGCCCGCCCCAGCACACATCATTCCTGGAATAGAGAATCAGAACAAAATGCAACAGCAAGAAAGACGATGCGCGCTACAAATTATCCACAAAGAAGCATTCAACAGGGTGTGCGAAGTGTTGAACAGGGTTCACCAGGTGCGAAGTACCAACTAGGACCTGCGCATTCCAATGATCCAATGGGCCTATAGGACAATGTGCAAAACCCTGACCACGGAAATGATTCCAAGGTTGCAGAATAGAGTAGGGATCGTAATTTCTAAAGAGCATGCAAAGAGGAATCCACACATAATAGCACCTGCAGGTGTGACAGTGCACAAAGCCCAGGACGAAGAAATCACACAGTTATGCGAAGTATCACATGTAAGACTTCGGGAAGCCATTCGGCAAGGGAACCTTAGACTTCGCGAACTTGAAAAGGATCAGGTACGGATAAGGAAGAAAAGAATTTTGATGGACACAGAAGTCAAGAAGTTGGAAGATGAAATAAAGGAAGCCTTTCTCGAAATACCAAGGGTAGTACGGCAAGGTGCGCACACCCATAGTGATAAGTGGGAGAACTACCATCGAGATTTAATTAGTTTGCAGCGTGGCTAGGACCGTATATCACCAAACATAGTAATCAGGGGAACTCACTACAAACATTAAAGCGTGCAACGCCAATTCTAACAAAGACAACTGAGGGTTTTCCGCGGACTATCCTGAGGGGCAAAATGGAGCCCCGCACGGGTGGTGCGACCACCTGAATATCCATCAAAAGAACAGTCTCAGCACTCCAAGCAGTTGAAAGGGAGCGTGGAACTATAAAAGAGTCTTCTTGGGAGGTGTGTGATAAGGGAGGTGCTTGGAGAGTCAACATGTCACAAGGTTCACGCTCGCGCACAGAGGGTTGCGCTGCCGCGTTAGTAGGCTGGGAAGTGACTGTTGGTGTCACTGTTCATGACAATATGTCCGGTTTGAGGCCAAATGGAGTGGGCGGCGGACATTTAAGACAACAATTATTGGTAAGATTTTGGAAAATCTGCCGCCAAGAAATCATTAATGGCACGGAATTGGGGGGACGGCTGAATTTGAATTCAAAAGGCTCTATAAAACTCCAGGGGCTAGCCATGAAACAACACTTGTTCACTTAATACTTGAGTGGTTGAATAGAGCACAGAGTGTTGAGCGTCGAGCGATATTCAAGCCCCTAAGTTCACAAAAGACCGCATACAATACAGACAAGATGAAGGCTACCAGGGGAGGTTTGGGCTTTGAAGAAGGAACCATCGGTGAGGCCGCGCCGACCCATACAGTATACGATGTTCCTGAAGGTACTGGGGTTGCACCACAAATCCTGAAATCACCTCGGACGTCAAGAATGAAAAAAGATAAGCAGACAATGGGACCAGTCTGCATGTCCCCAAGGAATCCGCAATTAGGTAAGCTATCAATGGAGAAAAATGGCAAGGCTGTCACCATTGAGACAGATGAAGAGGAGGAGGAATTACAATCTCTCATCGCCGAGGTAGAGGAAGAAGAAGACATGGAGGCAGACATCCAACCAATGCAATCTGCAGCAAAATTGCCCGAGTATGTCCCTCTGCAAAAAGGGAAAGCTAACGTACCAAAGGATCTGGATGCAACGAAGAGTGCACTCCAGACCCCGCTCCTCCTCGATGGAATTACCTTTGAGGGTCCGCTCCGAGGACGTGTGCCTACCCTAAAATTTGAAGATTGGGACCTCGTGGACAGCGAGAAGTTCCCACACTTAGAGATGGTGAGCCTGATGAAACAGAATACGGAGGGGCCAGTGATCACATTAGAACCGCGAAAATGGTTGCGGTGTGGAGAAGGTTGGGTTGCTTCATCTTTTGTGGACACCACACTTTCACCATGTGCCCATCACCATTTTCGTCATCAGGTAGCTGCTTTTCCTGGTGCATGATGGGTACTTATGGCTGGAGGATCCTATTCCCATCACGATGGATCTCATCCACAGAATTTCTCGTCTTCCCTGTAAGGGAAAGGACCCCGCGACGATAGCAAGAAAAAGCAGCGATTTGGCTCTCGCGGAAGCCATTAAGGCAAAATATAAGCTTGAAAATAAAGAGAGGGGTTATGCCATCACTAGTACCAAGGATAAGGGTGTGCGCATAACCACCCACCTCCTGGCCAGTAAGGTAATGAGAAAATGTCGCATCGATGAAGTACCAGTGCCGGTGATTGCATTGGCCAAACAATGCGTAGAGGGGGTCCAATTAAACTAGGTTGAGTTCCTCTGCGAAGAATTATTGCTAAACTGTCAGGAGGCCTAGGAGCAGGGTAAGACCTTCCGCTACGCATGGTTACTCTTTTCCATCTTACTGGTAGTGGGAGAATTGTCAGAGGACAATCAGTTCACGAGCATTGAGCGTGACCTACCAGAGTCCACGAAGTACACTTCGCTCTAGGCTACCAAGGACACGAAGCAGATTCGTGATACAAAGATTTTATGGGTGCTCATGGAGGCGAGCATCCAGATGTGGATTAATTGGAGGTCGCGCCTGTCCCCCACAGTGCACAACAATCTGCAGAGTTTTGCAGACTTCAAGGCGAACATGCACAATATTTACATTAGGGTGCGAAAGGATCCAGTGCAGAAGTGGACAAAGCTCCCATTCATAGCCACTGACGACGCGATCTTTACAATGTTAGAGAAATGGCCTCCCGAGTGGCGCACCCTAGATTTGGAAAAGTTGGAAAAGGCGGCAGCACAGAAAAGGAAGGATGAGGCCAAGCTGCGCGTCACACAGCTGGAAAAGAAAAGGTGCAACGAAAAAGTGGCAATCGAGGTAAGGGCAGTCCATGAAGTAGCACAAGTAGTCGTGGAGCAAAAGAAGGCCGTCGGAGCAGCAGCAGCAGTGCAAACAGTAGAGACCACAACAGCGCAGGCAGAGGAGGGCCAGGAAGTGTCTGCAGGACAAGAGGCAAAGGACATAGACCTTGCAGAAGAGGGTGCGGACCCAGGAACCACTTCGACCCAACTCAAATGGTCGTGCATCACAGAGAGATCGAGTCCAAGGAAAAAGGTCAAGGCCTCAAAGCTAGCGATCAATCCAATCACATTAACTAAAGGAGATCTCTACGACATCGGCGAGACGGTTTGCGAGGTCACCAAGGATGCACTCCAAGAAGTTATGACGGAGCAACATACTGTATTGGGGGCCCTAAGGGCACAGCTGCAAGAACTACAGGTGTGGCCCCTGTAGGAAGGTACCTTGTCCACCTATGTCACAACAGGCACATCAGCAGCAGAAAAGATGCTACGCACAAGGATGTCCAATACCATAGTGTTACCGGAAGGAGCACTAGCAGCAGCAAATGAGATCGATAGAGTTTTGATTGGCAGGATCAAAGGACTTGGCCTCAATTTGGCTGCCCTTCTGCGAGAAACATTGTACCAACTACAGGATGGAATAACAGCAGAACTCCACACCAGGGAGGGCCGCGCGATACAAGTTCTAAGTGATCAAAAGATAAATATCGAACAACTCAGCCTATAGCGTGATGAACTGGTATCGCAGACTCAAAGGTTGGAACAGGTGGTAGACGATGCTTGAAAATGCGTCCTGGAGCTAGCCATCCCATCAGATCTATCAGCAGCAGAGCGGATCCACAAGTTGGTGATCGGTGTTCACGAAGCCAGAGCAAAAACGAAAAAGGTTTAGCTGGAGTTGAATCTTCAAATCATTGAGCTATGGTTGAAGGAACAGCCTTCCACTCCCCTAGAAGTCAGAGAATAGAACACTAGCATTATCCAAACAGGGTTGGAAGAAATTGGACGTGCAGTACAAGACTGTACCGGTATGTTGGAACAAGAAGTTGTGGTCCTCACATCTTTGCAGGAGGACCCTAACATACAGCGCCTGGAAACAGAGGAACGCAAACTTCAGGAGCAGTACAATAGTGTCCGAGGAACTATGCAGACAGTAGTCGTCACTCAATGTCTTGCGAAGATGCAGCAAGCTAAGGCATTGAAGGAGCGGGTGGATGCGGCACGACAGAAAGAGGCAGTTCTCAAAGCGTGCATCCATCCATGGATTGACGAGGCCTTCACCATCACGGTAGATATTGAAGGCAAGCTCGCACATTGCAGGGGATGTACGCGCTAAGGCAAGTATTTGTTCCTGACAAAGAGGCTTCGAAAGAGCGCATGAAGCAGGTCCAACAAACCACATAGCAATGCGTTGTGGACCTCCAAGCTACATGGGACCAGCTGGAAGGACTCCACACCAAGATCGCCATGCCAATAGAGTGACTCGAGGGCGAGTGACGATGTTTGTGTTAGGGGCTTTTTGGGCATGGAATGCCCCCACAACATGTTTTGGGGCTCAAAGCCCAAGTTTTGGTCAAATGTGTTGTAAGACTCCACGAATTCTGGGAACGGAGTGTGAAATGTACATTGAGTCATAGGGTTGTCTGCCCTAAGTTTTGTAATGTAATGTAATGTCATGTCAACCTACCCATGGTCCGTGGACGATGGTATTGTATAAATAAGAGCGAGGCTCTAAGTTGTAAAGATATGAATTGATGGATTGATTAATGTAATAGATGCAATGATCTAGTAGCGGATAGAGAAGAATTCTAAGTGTCTTGGGTCATAGTAGTAGGAAGAAGCTCTGCAGCTGAGTGCGCAAAGGCCTAGTAGAGTCCGTAGCTAAGTGCGCGGACCCCTACAGCTAAGTGTGCAGGGCAGAGTTGAGTCTGTAACCCAAGAAGAAGAATAATAAAGAGAAGTTTGATTCCAAATATTGTGTATCTGCTTTTGTATTACTTTCTATGCATTTATATTGTTTTTTTTATTGCGCGCACTTATATGAATATTGAACATTTTAAGTATAATTGGGCTCATATAGATAAGTTAAGTAATCGGATAATATCAAGTTAATAGTAAGGAACTTGGGTAATAACATGGATCACACCTCGAGCAGGGTTGCGCGAAGGCAACATCGCAGGTTGCGAGGGACTAATAGATGTGCGTAGCGACATCTGCGCAGGGTCAAACCATGGCCCACCCAAAAACCATCAGACATATCTAGGGTGCAGAAACCTTGTTCTAGCACCCTCCCATACTACTTCGAGTGAGACCTCAATCCACGTTCCGTGGACTGTTGCCGAAAGGGCCAGTAGTACCGGGTTTGTTTGGCTAAATCATCTCTAAACCTGGGTCAGGCCCCTATAAGCCAACAATTTCCTATGTTACTTAGTGCAATGGATTGATAATATTGAAAATAACATAAACACTTAAACAATTATAAAAACACAATCAAACATGTCAACACAACCAAAATTGATAAAGGAGTTCACCAGACTTCCTAGCTACGTCTCCTAGTCCTTTTGCTTCTAGTGCTGACCTCTTAATTATGTCTTCAAATAGTTGTTACAGGTGTGAGCTCAAAAACAGAGTCTCAAACATGAAAATGGATCTCACCACTGCGTTCAGCTCGGATCTTCGAGTCGAAATGAGTATACACTCGACCATACTTGGTCACTATGACCTCCAGACCCCCTGAAATTGTTCACAACACACTCCCTGTCAACTTTTCTGTGTTATGGTATTTATATACCACGTACATTTACAAACTGAAATAAACATGGAATAATACGTTTATAATAGAAACATACTATAAACCAAAGGACCGACGGGCGTGAGGTGGACCCCGACCGTCCAACCTTTTCCCAACACTGATCTCGAGAACAAACAATTTGATGTCTCTCACATCTTGCTCATCAACTAATCTGAACAACCTACACTGTCAATCTGTCCTATGGAATCTGACGGTTGTCACGCGATCTCGCGCTTCAACTAGCACGTCTGCTAATTCTCTGAAGGCATGAGAGAAAGTGGTTTCAGGATGCTAGGTGTCGACTGCTGAGTGGAATCACATGCTCTTGGTAGAAAACTGTTTCCTGCCTTGAAGGCATGTGATAAACCACTTACTGCTTCCCTGCTGGAACTCAAAGGAGTTTAACTTCTTTTGCATAACTTTATCGCGTCTATTTTCCAAGATAACTTGTCTGCATGTTTCGATGCGATATGCGTTGATCTCCTTTGATGAGACGATTTCCGCTCTTGTTCGCTGATCCCATCACCTTTGGTATGAACCAATCACAAACTGCCACATCACCTTCTGTGCTAACATCATCAAGAACCTGTGACTCTTTCCCGGGTTGACACATGTCCTACTGACGTAGGCATTGACTTTTCGACCTAATCTTTAATTAGCTATAATTTCTTCATCCAAGCTCAGATTTACACATTGTTTGCACCGTCGGCTTCGTATTAACGAGCACTTCAACATGATTCCACTTTCACCTTTATTTGATTTGATCTGGAGGCTATGCTAAATCCATTTTGGATCATAATGGCATGCTTGCAACAACAAACCTGAATTTGCTTTCTTTAGGTGCATATAGCATGCTTTTGGGCATGGATTGACTGTTTATTCATAAGACCAAGGTATATTTCTATGAGAAGGCCATTGAGTGCCTAGATGAGGGTGGATAAAAGACAGTTTTGCGGGGAAAGAAAAATCCTACATCAATGAGGATGTTTACAACCATGTAAGCTAAGTGCAACCGCAAGAAAGGATGTTTATTGTTTATAGTACATGTTTCTAGTGACAAAGGGAAGGATGATGAGGATGATGAAGTCCTGAGGAGGTATCTTGTCTTATAGCAGTTTTAGAATGTGTTTCCTGCAAATATTTCAGAGCTTCCTCCTCATAAAAAGGTATATTTCTCTATTGAGTTGATGCCAGGAGCAGAACCAACACCTAAGGCACTGTACATGATGAGTACTCACGAGTTGGTGAACTGAAGTTTCATCTTAAAGAGATGCTTTATAAGGGATACAGAAGGCCAAGTGTGTCTCCCTAGGGAGCATGAGTGTTGTTTGTAAGGAAAAAGGACAATACTCAAATTGTGCATTGATTACAGGCAACTGAATAAAGTGACTATCAAGTGTTAAAGAATCTAGGGCACTTAGGTTAGGATGAGATTATTCTTACAATGATAACTATTTGTGAGGTACATTTTACTTTTTCTTATTATCACATTCTTCTCTTATTATTATTAGTGTGTGTTCTCTTACTTCATCAAATAGCTACCAAAACAAAAGATACAAGAACACAAGATTTTGGCTCTCAGCCAGCGCAAAACCTCTCTCTCCTAGAGAGGAAAATCCTTCTACAAATTTCTCTTATTGAAGCTTCAATTGACAAATGTCACAATCTAGACCCTTGACAAGTAGATCCTCCAAACACAAGACACAGTCTCTCTTTCCTTTTCTCCTTCAACTGATGCCTCCTTTTGCATTGCACCTTGATTTATTCCTTAGCTCTTCTTCCAACAACTGATAGAATGACTTCGGAAACCCTAGGTCTCCTTAGAGACCTCTACTATATAGTACTTATTTTCTCTTCCTTGCTTGGCAACCTTCCTTTTGCTTGATGCTTAGGCTAGAAGGTGGGACTTTCCTTAAGGTATATTTTTGAGTTAGAGGTTGATCCTCTTAACCCCACTGCAGGTCTGAATCTTCTCGCATGTGTGGCTGATCTAGTCTTGAAACTGTCCTTCTTGCTTTCTCCCTTCCTTCGCTTGATGTGGGACCCACTTCGCTTGATATGGAGGCCTATATGAAGCCTCTTTTTCACCCAATCAGATTCTCTTATGTCACTACAATTATGACAATAGAGTTACCCTCTTTTCCTTCACACATGTGACTAAAATTATCCCCAAAATAGTCCTCCTAAACTTGGTTTCCTTTTCTTTCTTCTTTGCTGGCCTAGAAGCACCTTTATGCTCCTTTTCGTACCTCCTTTTTGACTACTTAATGGTCATTTGGTGAGATCGATTTTCCCTATATATAGGACTTTGTCCCTCCTATTTGAGCCGACTTGAGCTAGTGAGGTTGACTTGTCCTTAAGTGCATAATTTTTTTTTTTTTGAGCTGACACAAAGAGGAGACTTGTCTTTGCTTTGGAGCATCATCTTTGACATGTTTACATAGTGTAACTTGCCCTTAAATGGGTCTTTCATAATTACATTGACTCTTTGACTTTCCTATAGCACTTCAACATGTGTTAGACCTATGTAATCAACAAGAAACTCATCTTTTACAATTGACAAAAATAATAATTTTTTTTCTTTTATACGTACAAATATCAAAATTACATTTATGAAAACCAAACCTAGTTACACTTTCTTCAACGCTCCCTCTTAACTAAGGAGGTATTCATATATCACTTTACAAGGTGTTTGGATATTTTCAATCTAAAGAATTCACATAAGAGAAATCAGATTAGCAGTCCATCTGTTATAGAATCATAGTAACCAACATTGTTTCCACATCAAGGCCTTGACTGACAGCTCTATCTCTCATTAGTTCATAGCACAATGTTGGCGAGGCCAATGATTATCAACACCTTCATCATTGTCTCTCAAGATACATACCCACCTAGGTTTTCATCGAGTATGACCTTCTAGGACGATTCTTATCTTGGGTTCCTTGCCCTCAAAGAATATCGGTCCTCTTGCCTACTCTTGTCTTGGATTCCCTACACGTCCTCAAAGAGCATCAGATGCTAGATGATTACCCAATCCTCCATTATTTCTTCCCAAGAGAAGACAAGAATGTTGTGTCTACATCTCCCTCTCAACTAGGGAAGATATGCCCATTCCTATGAAGGAATGTACCCAAGCTCCCTCTGATAAGGGACTTTCCTAAGCTCCCTTTCAACTAGGGACTCTTCTTTTCATCAACGACTTATTTGTGTGGGTCTTTCAGTTGCTTGATCAATTTCTTTCCTTGATGTCATGAGATTCAGTCGAGCTTCTTCCTTGTAGGGCATTAGCCATCCATCACTTTCCTTCTTGGTTCGTCATGTCATTATTCTATTCATGGAAAGCGTCTTACTTGATACATATCTAGAACCTTCTTCATATGGCTACTTCTTTCTCATCATGCTTCTTTCTGGAATTTCCATCCTCCGCATGAATGCTAGTTGTACTTACACTTACAACTCTTGTTCCAGTAGCCCTACATGACACCATCTAGATATTACTCAAGAAAAATAAAAAATATAACATTAAGTCAAACAATACCTTTCTAGATGGCTCTTCATCATGACATATTGTTGGCTTGAATCATCTGCATCCTGCATGTTCACATATTCAAGGCCTTTCCAGGTGTCAAGGGTCCTTTGATCTTTTTCTTCCTTTGTCAGAATTCTCGTGCCTTCTTCCAGGAGATGTCTTAACAAATCTCTTGGATGTTGATTCCTAGTGTCCATGGTCTCTTTATTTGATGTGCTTCTTTATATGTTTTGTTTTCAGTCACCTCATACTTCATATGAGGGCATTTCTCATGCTGACCTTTATCAGAGTGTGAACCATGTCTTTCACGCATATTTTTAATGAAAGAGATCTATTCTTTTTCTTTACCATGCTACCAGAGCAATTCCCATGCTTATTAACACAAATGATGACATGACTTCACTAAAAACATAGATGCATACATACCTCATCTTAGTTCTTTCCTTGATCATATTTGCTTCCTTTGACAACTTCCTAGATTGAGATTACCTCAATCTCCTTTGCTTTGTTATATCTTCCTTGCCCACATATCATTCTTTCTTGAATCCCCATAAGTGGAGTTCCCATCAAGACCTCTACCTTTTCTGAAAATCATGAACCTTCTATTGAAGATTCCACCGAAGGGTCCTTATAATCCTTATCTTGCAAATGCTTCTTTTTACTGATGTTAGTGACCTTCTAAGATGATTCTTCCTTATCATGATAATTCCTTTATGCATTGATGAGGTTATTCAATGGCTACATCCTTCCTATATTGAATGTATTTATCTGAGCTATCTCTACACAATGCTCCTTTATTCTTGAAGGTTCCATTCTTATAAATCATGCATTCTATCCTACTCCTACATGTTCCTATGATACCCAAAATTTTAAAGAGAAATTAGGTGAATAAGTTGATCTCAGTCATAGTAGAGATCCAGAGGGGTTTCCTTCTTCTACTTCTTCTCTTCTTCTTTCACTTGGGTAATGTGGGCTTCTTCCCGTTTCCTTTTATTTTTGTCGTTCTTGAACTTAGGACAATCCCTTTTATAATGTCCATATTCTTAGAAGCTAAAGCATTAGACTTTTGACATATCTCTTTTACCCTTTCTCTATGGACCAAACTTGCCAAATTTTCCTTTTCTCTCTGCCATAGCAGCAAATGATCGCTATTTTGATCTCACATCTTCTTTGGCTTTGAGCTAGTATCTTCAATTTTCCATAGAGACCAAAGTTCATTCAACGAGGTAGCTTACTTCTTGGCATATATACTAGATGTGAAGTTGCCCCATTCCTCTGGTAATGCATTTAGCACTACAATAGTCATATCTCTGTCTCACATAACTTATCTAGTTCATGTAGTTGGTCTCTCATCTCAGAGACCTTCATGAAGTAGGTAGCTATTCCTTCTTCCTTGGAGACCTTCATTTTATATAGTTCGTTACACAATGATATCACTTCTCTAGTTTTACTGACTGAGAATAGCTCCATCAGTTTATCATATATTTATTTAGATGTTTCAAGTTTGGAAACATAAGGAATGAGAGGGTCCTTGAAGGATTATATCAGAATCATTTGAGCCCGTGTTTCATCTTTATTATACTTTGCTAGGGCTTGAGTTTGATCCTTTGAAGGTACAATGTCATTCCCTTCGATGTAGTCCATAACTTCATTTTCTTTGAGAAGGTGATCAGTCCTCTTTCTCCATGCAAGGAAACTAGTGGTCCTAACCAATTTGTTGTTTTCCTTGCAAAAAGACATTTTGATATGTTCAGAAGAGGACATAAAAATACTTACTTGAGAGAGTTGGTGATGAATAGGTTTTTTTTCTTCCTTAAATATTTATGCTTAGACTTCAAGGAAAGCCTTGGATTTCTAAGTTCTTCAAGATACTTCCTTCAAGGTGCCTTGTGAGATATTTGCTTGGTGATGAATACTTCTCAATGTGTAGTCCTGGAGATCTTCATTGATGAGCTTTGATCTGAATTCCTTCCTTTGAAGATGATGAATCTTTGATGGATACACTTCTTGGATGAACCTTTTTGTAGATGCCTTTAGATGGAAAGATTTCTTCTTTCAGTAAGAGCTTTGTTCCCAGGATGGTAGTCCTTCTTGATGGATCTATGGGATAATAATCCTTCTTGCCTTTGATGGATCTTGAATCCTTGCTTGTAGAACTAATGCTTCAACCTTTGCGTTCTCATGCTTCTTGATCTTGATGCTTCAATATTCTATGTGTTCTTGAGATGCCCTTCCTTGATGTGTCACCTTAGCTTTGATACCATGTTGAAGAATCTAGGGCATTTAGGTTAGAATGAGATTCTTCTGATGCTGATAACTATTTGTGGGGTACTTTTACTTTTTCTTATTATCACAATCTTCTTTTATTATTATTAGTGTGTGTTCTCTTACTTCATCAAACAATTACAAAAAAAAGAGACAAGAATGTAAGATATTGGCTCTCAACCAGGGAAAAACCTCTCTCTCCTAGAGAGGAAAACCCTTCTGCAAATTTCTCTTATTGAAGCTTCAATTGACAAATGCCACAACCTAGACGCTTGACAAGTAGATCATCCAAGCACAAGACACAGTCTCTCTTTCCTTTTGTCCTTCAACTGATGCCTCCTTCTGCATTGCACCTTGATTACTCCCTTAGCTCTCCTTCCAGCAATTAATAGCACAACTGTAGAAACCCTAAGTCTCCTTAGAGAACTCTACTATAGAGTACTTATTCTTTTATCTTCCTCATTTGGCAACCTTCCTTTTGCTTAATGCTTAGGCTGGAAGGTGGGACTTTCCTTAAGTTATATTTCTGAGTTAGAGGTTAATCCTCTTAATCCTATTGCAGGTCTAAATCTTCTCGCACGTGTGGCTGATCTAGTCTTGAAATTGTCCTTCTTTCTTGATCTCTTCCTTCGCTTGATGTGGGACCCACTTTGCTTGAGATGGAGGCCTATTTGAACCTTCTTTTTCACCCAATCGAATTCTTTTATGTCACTACAATTATGAAAATAGAGTTACCCTCTTTTCCTTCGCACGTGTGACTGAAATTCACTCCAAAACAATCCTAAACTCAGTTTCCTTTTCTTTCTTCTTTGCTAGCATAGAGGCACCTTTCTGCTCCTTTTCACACCTCCTTTTTTACTCTCTTCTTCGCTGATTTCAGAGATTACTTGATGGTCATTTGGTGAGGTCGAATTGCCCTATATATATGAGTTTTTCCCTCCTATTTGAGCCAACTTGAGGTAGTGAGGCCGACTTGTCCTTAAGTGTGTAAAATTCATTTTTTTAGCCAACACAAAGAGGATACTTGTCTTTTCTTTGGAGGATCACCTTTGACATATTTCTTTGACATGTTTACATAGCGTAACTTGCCCTGAAATGGGTATTTCATAATTACATTGACTCTTTGAGTTTCCTATAGAACTTCAACATGTGCTAGACCTATGTAATGAGCAAGAAACCCATTTTTTACAATTGACAAAAATTACAATTATTTTTCTTTTACAAAGACAAAGATCAAAATTACATTTATGAAGACTGAACCTAGTTACACTTTCTTCAACATCAAGAACAAGTACTCATTGCCTCAGATTGATGATTTGTTTGATTAGTTGAAGGGATCTACAGTATTTTCAAAGATTGGTCGGAGATTATTATATCATCAAGTGCGCATCAAAGAAGAAGACATCTACAAGATTGAATTTTCTACAAGGTATGGGCACTATGAGTTTGTGGTGGTTTGTTTTGGTCTTACCAATGCTCTAACTACCTTCATGCATATGATGAACATTGTGTTGTGCCCTTACCTGAATAATTTTGTGATAGTCTTTGTTGATGATATATTGGTATATTCAAGGAATGAAGAGGAGCATGCAGAGCATCTGGCGTCAGTATTAAGATTGTTGAGAGAGCATAAGTTGTATGCCAAACTAAACAACTATAGCTTCTTTAGGACTCAAATTCATTACTTGGGACATGTTTCCAAGGAATGGATAACAACGGATCCAAATAATATTAAGGCTATCATGGAGTGGCCAACTCTGAAGAATGTGGATGAGGTCAGATCATTCATGGGACTAGCAGGTTATTATAGGAGATTCGTCGGGAACTTCTCCAAGATTGGCTATCATATCACATCTTTGTAGAGGAAGGGTAATAAGTTTGAATGGATTGTTTAGTGTGCAGCTAGTTTTGATCAGTTGAAGCATATGCTTACCAATGCTCCAATTTTGAGGATTGCAAATCCTAATAAGGACTTTGTGGTTTGTACAAATGCTTGCAAGGAAGGACTTGGTGGACTATTAATGCAGGAAGGGCAGGTGATTTGCTATGAATCAAGGAAGTTGAATGAGCTTGAGAAAAATTATGTGACTCACAATCTTGAGCTGGAAGCTATCATTCATGCATTTTAGATGTGGAGACATCATCTCCTTGGAAGGAGGTTCGTTTCGATGAATGATCAGAGCGGACTGAGGTACTTGTTTGACCAACCCAATTTGAACGCAAGGAAAGCTATATGGTTGGCTACTCTTAGTGAGTTTGATTTTGAGATCAGGTACATCAAGGGAAAACAGAACTAAGTTGTGGATGCTCTTAGTAGGAGAGTTTAGGTGAATCATATTTCAGCCGTGAGACCTTATGGGATAGACTTGATACTGTGGATCATACATGCATGACAACATGATGAAAGGTACCAGCAACTGAACCAGATGTTATAACTGCGAGGTGAGGGTGATAAGGATGAGGAGTATCACCTCACAACAAATGGCTTGGTTAGGTTCAGGAGTAGGATCTATGTGCCTGACAGTGGTGAACTAAATAAACTTATTTTGAGGGAGTTTGTTAGGCCCCTATACTACTAGTGTAACCCCTTATTGTTATTAGTACAACCCCCTTATTATATTGTTGTACCCATGTAGTCCCCATATTGTTACTATTGTGCCCCATAGAAGCCCACTATTGTTATTATTGTTCCCTTGCATTATTATTGTTATGTCGGCTCTGATTATATTATGACCCCTTAGACTCCTATATATAGAAAGGAGGTCTTGTCATTTGTATCATTTAAGAATTGTTCATTTGTGTAATTTCAAGGAAGTTTCCCCCTTGAAGAGGCTAAATTCTAAGGCATTTATCTATATTTTCTATCTTTTTGCGAGCTGGTTTCATAACATTTGGTATCAAAGCTTTGGATTCTAGGATTTTCACTGCTCCAAACAGGTCATCGTGGAATTTTCGCTATAACTTTATTTTTGTGACATTTCAAAAGCTAAAAATAAAACTCATTTGATACGAAATCTCGCTAAACCTCGGGTCTGAATTTCATAGCTTTTTGCGCTATATTTTCAGAGATATGATCTGAGGAAGTTATAGTTTTTGCAAGCTCTAGAATTTCATCTAAAACGAGTCATCGTGGAATTTTCGCTATAACGTTTTCTCTACAAAGTTTCAGAAGCTAAAACAAAAACCCACTTGAGAAAAAATCGATCGAAACCTCGGTTCCAAATTTCAGATCTTGTCTCGCTATATTTTCGGATATATGATCTGAGGAAGTTAGGGTTTTTTCAGACTCCCGAATTACATCTTAAACAGGTGACCTTGGGAAAATCGTCATAACTTTCTCTCTGAGAATCAGATTGAAATTTCGTAAGAAGTTACAGAAAGAGGATGGAATATAGTCTTCTTTGTGTATTTTTCAGATGCGAAGGTCAAAACAGTGACACGTGGCACATCATAAAAGTTCGCTATTATGAAAAGGTGTATAATCAAGTCATCTTGGGAGATTGTGCATAACTCGTTCTTGGAGAATCCAATTTCGATCAGACTGGTGGCAATGGAAAGAGGACACAAAGGACTACTATAAGTCATGATTTCAGAACTAGAAGATATGAAATTACAAATTTACAATCGTTTCAATATAGTGCTCCTAAAATCAAGAAAAAACGAGATGAGGAAGTTTGATGGCAAGGATCTAGTAAATTGCATACTACAAATGGAGAAATATTTTGATCTACATGGTGTACCACTGTTACAAAAGGCATGTATTACATCTAATTATTTAGAACTGAATCAATTTTTATGGTATAAAGGGCTTTGTTCTCGTAAACCAGTTGTCACATGGTCAATTTTCACGGAGGAAATGATAGCACATTATGAGGATACAAAGAGAAACACCTTCTTTAGCCAATTGATAAATCTCAAACAGAAGTGTTCAATGGAAGAGAACATTGAGGACTATCTAAAATTGAATATAAGGGAAAATGATATTCCAGAGAAGCAGAGGATTGATGTCTCCATAGGGACTTTAAAGGATAACATTCAACATGAGGTTCATCTTTGGGAACTTCATTCATGGGAGAAGGCATTTAGGCTAGTAAGAAAAGTGGAAAGAAAAATTATGGAAACAAGGAATTCTACCCCTCACAACTATAAACATGGAAGTGTTGTTTCTCCTAGCCTTCCACAACCTACAAGGGTGACACCACAATAATTGGAAGAAAAAAGAGAAAAAGGTCTTTGTTTACAATTGTGATAGCAAATGCACTAAAGGTCATAAGTGTGCTAAGAAAGAAATTATTCTACATAGATATATGAAGAGGAGGAAGAAAAGGATCAAGAAACATCAAAAGAAGAGGATATACACGAGGACCCCACCCCAGAGAAAGAAGAAATGAATCCAACCATATCTTGTAAAGCATTGGCAAGAATTACCACTCCTCAAACTCTCAAGATAGAAGGACATATCAAGAAGAAAAAGGTTCAAGAAGTGAAAGGTCACATTGAGAAAGAAGAAATAATCCAACCATATCTTGTAATGCATTCGCCGGAATTACCACTCCTCAAACTATCAAGATAGAAGGACATATTAAGAAGAAAAACGTTCAAGTGAAAGATCATATCGAGCATCAAGAAATGAATCTGACCATATCTTGTAAAGCATTGGAAGAAATTACCACTCCTCAAACTCTAAAGATAGGACATATCAAGAAGAAAAAGGTTAAAGCAGTGAAAGATCACATCGAGCATCAACAACATGTTCTCCAACTTTTAAAGGATAATGCCACTTTGGTGTAGAATCGAATGGAACAACAGGTAGATCAACATTGCAATGAAAAATGTTTTGATGTAGGTGATTATGTTTTTTTACGACTACATCTCAAGCAAGCTATTTATGAGAAGGAAATGTTGGCAATACTACATGCACTTAAGAAATGGCGACCTTACCCACTGGGAAGACACTTCAAGGTAAAAATGGATCATGATAGTCTTAAATACTTTTTAGAACAAATATTATCTTTAGAATAATAGAAAAAATGGGTCACAAATATGTTGGGTTATGACTTTGACATAATCTATAGAAAAGAGAAGCAAAATTTTGTTGTAGATGCACTCTCAAGAAAGGATGAGGATGTGGAAGCATTGTTTTGTGCTATTTCTATTGTCCAACCAGATTGGATAAACGAAGCAAGGGATGAATGGAAGAAGGGTGAAGAAGTGTGGCCACTAATTCAAAAGTTGCAGAAGATCCCAATTCAAACAATATTGCCAGAATTTGAAGAGGAAGGAAAAATCATATTGGAACCTGGAGCAGTCACAGAAACAAGAACCCGACAGCTACGAAATCGATCAGTTTCAGAGTATCTCATAAAGTGGAAGAACTTACCCACTGAAGATTCCACATGGGAGGACAAGAATTTTATATAAAAGCATCAAGAACTACTCAAGCGTTGAGGACAACACTTTTTGAAGGAGAGGGGCATGTTAGGCCCCTATACTACTAGTGTAACCCCTTATTGTTATTAGTACAACCCCCTTATTATATTGTTGTACACATGTAGTCCCCATATTGTTATTGTTGTGCCCCATAGAAGCCCACTATTGTTATTATTGTGCCCTTGCATTATTATTGTTATGTCGGCTCTAATTATATTATGACCCCTTAGGCTCCTATATATAGAAAGGAGGTATTTTCATTTGTATCATCTTAGAATTGTTCATTTGTGTAATGTAAAGGAGGTTGCTCCCTCAAAGAGACTTAATTCTAAGGCATTTATCTATCTTTTCTATCTTTTTGTGAGCTGATTTCATAACAGATTTTCATGTCAAGTCGTATCCAGGCCACCTAGGATACCCAAAGACTTTGAAAACTATTAAGAAGTTCTACTATTGGTCTAATTTGAAGAAAGCGGTGGCTAATTTTGTTGCTAATTTCTTGGACTATCAACAAGTGAAATATTAATGCAAGCATCCAGCTGGTTTGTTGCAACCTATTCCAATTTCAAGATGGAAATGGGAGGTCATTTTCATGGATTTCATTATAGGATTTTCAAGGAAATCAAGGAAACATGAATCCATCATGGTTGTGGTTGACAAGTGTAGCAAGGTAGTTCACTTCATTATAGTGAAGTCTACTAATTTAGCTAGTGAAGTGGCTCAGATATTTGTTAAGGAGATAGTGAGGTTGCATGGAGTTCCCAAGAGTCAGATAAATATGCCAAGTTCACTTCTAGTTTTTGGAAGGAGTTGTTTGCAGGCTCGGGGATAGAACTAGCCTTCAGTATAACTTATCATATGCATACAGATGGGAATATAGAGAGAATCAACAGGATCCTTGAGGATATGTTGAGGACATATGTCATGCATCAACAAAGGAAGTGGGAGGAGTATCTTCCACTTGTGGAGTTTGCTAATAATAATGGGTATCAGGAATCCTTGAAAATGGGTCCATTTGAGGCTCTCTATGGGAGGAGTTGTAATACTCTTATCAGCTAGAGTGATGCAATGAGAAAGGTGATGATTGGACTAGATATGTTGAGAGAGATGGAGTTGGAGATGCGAGTTATCAAAAGGAATTTCGAGGCAACATAGGATAGGCAAAAGACCTACATAGATCAACCTAGAGTATTCAAGGAATTTTAGGTTGGATAGCACGTGTACTTGTGTATCAAGCCCAAAAAGAGCTCCTTGAATATTGGGTCATGTGCTAAGTTGGCACCTCGATATTGCAAGCCTTTTGAATCCTTGAGAGGATTAGACTAGTGGCATATAGGCTTTCTCTGCCTCCATCAGTGAAAATCCATGATGTTTTTCATGTTTCTCTGCTTAAAAGATATGTATAGGATGTTGATCATGTGAATTATTGGTCTATATTGCAGGTGGAACCTGAAGGATAGTTCCAGCCAGAACCTTAATGCATCCTATAATGGAAGAAACTCATGCTCTAGAACCAATAAATATAGCAAGTTAAAGTGTAATGGAAGCACTTTGGGCCCAATGAAGCTACATGGGAGATGACTAATCAAATGCAGGCATTATATCCTTCTTTATTTGTCGGCTGAAGCAAATGTGCTTAGCTGTGTGTGTGTGTGTGTGTGTCTGTGTGTGTGTGTCTGTGTGTGAATATTGTATCGAGTTGTGTTTATAAATCTCCAATAAACAATATGTTTGTCATGTGTTCAACAATTTTTTCTTGTCATAAGTGTCATAGAAACCAAGGATGGTATTCCCCCAAGGGGGAGGGGTCTGTAACAACCTCAAGTTAAAATTCCATGTAATAAATGGGTGTTATAAAAGAAGAAATAAAACCAAGGTCACATGACACAAATTCCAAGCTGAATGCGAGAAAAAAATTACGTAGGGAATCACTTGTGGTTAATTATCTATTTATTGGCTATGGAAATTGGCATTGGCAAGAGGAAAAAGAAAATAAATGGCAAATAATTATTATACGCTAGCAAGGACACGTGGAAAAGTGTAAAATAAATAAAAGAAGATGAAGGAAATTCCACTTCAGTAGGTGGGAAAGAGGAAGAGACAAGAAAATGAGAAAATAGTAAAAGAATATGCATGCAAGGGAAAATGAAGGAAAAGGAAATGAAAATAAAAGAAAATAAATTGGAGAGACATCATTCTAGCATTATTCACTTTTGGGAAAGAGAAAAAGAGAACACTACAAAAAGGGAGAGAAAAGGAGAGAGTACTTGGATAGCACTTGGGCACAAGGAGCACAAGGAGAGACAAGCAAGGAGTGCAAGGGGAATTGGATAAAAAAAAATCAAGGATAGGAACCAAGCAAAGGAAAGAGAAACCAACAGGAAGATTTTTGTAGGTAACAGTGTGCATGTTCACTTATCTTACTAGGATTATGATGCATGGTTTATGCATTATTTTGTTGGTTATTTTTCTATCATTGGCATGTATATTTGTCTAGATTGATATTCATGTACAAGTTTGCCATGTGCCATTTCCTGGATAGCCTTGATGTAGTGGGTTACCTATTTGGTTAAGCTTTGGATTGCTGATAGATTTTGGATCCTAGTTGAGGTGGTCTCAGGAAAATCCCAAGGGTTGAGGGTGGAGATGGTTTTCTCCGAGAAGCTCTTGATAAGTGGGTGGAAACAAGAAAATTCCTATGGGTATGGTGAAGAAATTATGAGTCATCCAAGCTTGTATTTTTTTGGTGATTTCTAGACCTGGTATTATGTGAAGTCACTATGCTATGAGGGTGGAGGTGGTTTCCTCTGGATTCCATGTATAGTTATGTTTTGGTTATCCCATGTGATCCCACATTCATACTTGGAATATGGCACAGAGGTGATTAGTTGAAATAAATATTTGGTTCAGCGCAATCTATGGTCGGGTGTTATGTGGAAGTCCCTGAGTTGGTTGGCACTATACATATGTTATTATGTTATTCTTTAATGAGATCAATGAACACAAGTTCTATTTTAATGTGTGATTATGTGGTTTCTTTATCATGGTTTCATTCTCATTAAATGTTGGTTACATGCATGGTATATTTCTCATGATGTGAAGAGCTCTTGTTGTAGATATTTCTCATGGTTGATATGCCCTTGAATGTTTTATATGGATGCATATGCTAATCGTTTTTGTTACAACTAAGTATGAGAGGGTAGCAAGTCTTCTTGATGAATATTTGAAGAAACTAATGAAACAATGAACAGATTATTCATTCACGACCAATAGGTACTATGTTTACAAAGTGTTTGTCTAAATGATTCACATGTGTTGGCCAAGTTTTGAACAATAATAGAGCCTAGAATAGAGCATATAGACACACACATGTTGTTGATAGAGTTCTGCAAAATTCTAGGCAGTTGGCCTATAGGCAAGCCCTAAAAATCCAGAACAGAGGTCGTGGCCGCATGCATAGAAAGAGGAAATTTCAGCCACAACCGCATGAAGGATGAGTTATGTGTGCTGATGGAGCTCTTTGTCTGCATTGACAAGACTGCATGCATGTGGTTGGTCTGTAAATCTTGGTTGAAAGTGGTTCCATCTTACATAAAAGGTCACCAATGGAAATTGTTTTGACATTTGGTTGATCATGTCTATCTGGGTGATCTAGTAAGGTTTGACAAGTGGATGCTATTTCCATAACTAAATCTTGGAGATTGGGCCATGCACAGAAACTCTCAACTCATGTTTAGCCTGGTGAGCTTGTAAAAGTGGGTAAATGTGGGGTGGGGTGTTACAGAGCCAAACTTTGTTGTAAATCTATAGGTAATTCCCCACTCGGCCCCCCTTATGTTGAATTCCCATGTGATTGCGTCAATTTAATTAATTGCTACATTCCAATGTATTTTTGATTCAATTTTAGCCAATAGAAGTGTCACACACTATCTAATATCCTATTCTCGAGCTTCATCTCTTAGCCACAATGTTTATCTACTCTGAACTATATAATTAGAGCCCATAGGAGATTGATGGTGGAGAAATTATAGTTGTTATCCACAATTACTATCCCCAAGCCAAGTTTCTAAGTTTCTATGTTGAAGTTAGTGTATTGTCTCCTTCATTGTTAGTTAGGCATGTGAAGGAACTTGCATGCACTCCCTAAGGATTGTTACTCAATGGTTTATAACTCAATAAATGTGTCTAGACACTCATTCAACCCCCAACACTCAAATCTAACTAATAGGATTGTAGTTATAGTTGTTTTATCAATTTACTGACTTACAAATAGTGATAATTCCCAACCATATCAATTATGCCAAGCAAGTTTTGTATTTACATAACTAGAAGTATTCAAAGAAATGTGTGTATTACATTATTTTGTTCAAATAATACATTATGACCACAATGTGGCAATACTTCTCTTATACATTGCATATTGATATAACCCGCATTAGGTATGTTAAATAACCAACTTTGTATAATCATATGTTGGGCATAATAACATTTCATATGGTATTTTTGTTTGTTGATCCATTCAACTGCTCTTTCCAACAACCACATAAACATCACCTTGTTCAATTAGTTAGGATGCCAATGAATTGATGTAAGTGTTCTCTTCCTTTTCATAGATAAAGCATTACATTACTTCTAATGCCAGAATATTATGGAAAATAGTGTTGCACTAAACTACCACATATACAAACTTATTAGTTAGCATGCGATGAGTCAAAGAAAAAATTGTATTCATGTGATATTATAGTGTATGAGTAAACAATTATAAGATTCTTGGGTTGAGTTTTACACACAAAAAAAATTAGTAGTTGGTTGGTATCATAATCAAAATTGGACTTTCTCTTCATTGGGCACTTGTGTGGGAATTATATTAATTAAACCAAGAATTTCGAACTAGAGAAATCACATGTAAATTATTTCATCTAGGAGTTTAAACTCATTGTGATAATAAATTGTAGAGATGCCACTTTGTTTAAATTTCACAAAGGATCCATATTGGCAATATGGACATCCCATAGGTTTACCATTTAGGGATCAAATTGAGCCATTCTCCATTTGGATATTCCAAGGAAGAGAGGGTATCCCATGAAATTTCCTTGGAATATATAGATATATATATATATATAGAGAGAGAGAGAGAGAGAGAGAGAGATCAGTCAACGGAACCATACTCAAGCATGTTGCTAATGAGGAGGTCATTCATAGGTTTAAATAAAATGAATCCTTGGGGTTGGCTCGTGATTAAGCCACTCCACATCCAAATATGATGGAAAATGGGCAAGGGGATCTTGTGAGGTTTTCCTTGGAAAATGTGTGTGTGTGTGTGTGATCGGGGGGGGAGGAATATATATGTGTTTGTATATGTATGTACACATATATTTATGTTTGGGTTTTCCAATAAATTTACTATTAAATGAGTATTGGCTTTCATAGTTAATCAACACAATGCTTGATATTTTTGGAAACAATTATGCATTAATTTACTAAATGTCTCTTGTTTCAAGTGGACACTCCACCCATTTTCAAGGACAGAAGAAGATGCAAAAGGGTGATGAAAATGAGAACTTGGAAACTATTTTAGAAAAATGAGAGTTTAGCAATCTTGTTCTTTAAAACCATTTCCAAGCTCTTGCTTTCATATTTTTTTGCAATTTATTCTTTAATTGAAGATAGGTGGAATATCTACTGAAATTATTAAATATTTCATAAACTGCAATTTCTTTCAAAATATTCAACATCAAATTTATTATTATGCCAGTAGGCATGTCTATTTTGGAATGAAACTTCTAGAATTTTAATTTAATTATCAATAATTATTAAATGGATGGTAGGGATTTAACTTCCATAGAATATTCTAGAATATTCTTAGTAGTATACACAAATCAAAGGGTGAGATCGATTTTCAAAATGGTTATATTTTTTTTCCCTTTTCATTAAATTTATGAATTAAAAAAGTGTCATATGAAATGAGTTATAGTTTTTTGGGCATGCGGTATTGATAAGCCATGGTATTTCCCCATGGTATTGTAACAAAACTTATTTACAGATTAAGAATATATATGATAAAGTGAGGGTGAACCTCCACGGTTAAAAAACTTGTTATATGTTTTTTTTTTTAATGCATATATGTTTAACTTATATATTCATGTTTTTTCTTTTTAACATTAATGATAACTTTTATTATTTAAAATAAAGTTATAATTTAGTTAATTGTGATTTTTTTAAATTTTAACAACTTGAGATGTATCATAAAGTATTTTGATGTTTATGGGTATTTACCAACCATTTAATTTATATAGCTACACTAGTTTATCATTGATTGAGACTTATATAGGAACGCAACAGAATGCAGATACAAATATAAAAACAGAAATAAAACTTCATTTCATTAATATCAAATAACTTAAATATGCTTACATGCAGAATGGAAATAAACTAGCTCGGGCGATGGTAGCTTATTTGAGAGAAGAGATTTGGAAGCTACATGCCTCTTAACTATGTTACAATGAGGCTCAAGGGCCTTTTTATTATCGAAAACCCTAAACAACAAAACCCTAATCCGAGCAGATGGAACGCCAAGAATTTGTAGGCCCCGTTGGGGTTAGTTGGGCAACCAACTTCCTAGGGCCGTAACTTGGTCATATGATCTTCGTTTGTCGCGTATGATACCTTGTTGGAAATATCTCTCTAATTACTAAAGGATTTTCCATAGGTCCTTGCCGATGGTTGTGGGTCTACTTCAGACCTCAAAAAAATGTCGTTTAGGGGGTCAAAATAACTCCGGAAATTCATGACCTGAAAAACTGCTAAAAATAGTAAATGCTACTATAATCAAGGAAACAGATGAAACCAAATAGAGGTCCAGGTGGAATAGGTGGGTGGCCACCAATATCCACCTAGATCGGTCCTCCTCCCTTAGGAAACAATGGTCCTCATTGCGAGCAGAGCCTCCATGAGGTGAGGAAATTTCTGTTGAATCTGGTCCCTGGTGAAGGAGTTGGTCTCCTTTGATAACTCGATATAGTTGGATCCTCTGTTGGCGAGTGTTCTTGATTTGTGTGTCCATGATTTTTTCATTTGTGGCATGTTCGATGCAGCTTGGGTTGACCTCTGTTGGTGTCAGCTACTCAACAACGTTGGATGTATCCAACAATGGGGGAAAATATGGTCGCAGTCGGTTCACATTGAATACTGGGTGCAGGCCAAGGATCAGTGGAATGCTAAGCTTGAAGACATTGTCCCCTACAACCTTGCTGATGGTGTACGACCCATATTGGAGCAGGTGAATTTTGGGGTGGGGTCTAGTGAAGCATTCCTTCTACAAATGTAACCAAACTTTGTCACCCACCTAGAACCTATGTGGCACTCGATGTTGATCATGGCGTTGCTTTTACTTAGCATTAGCTCTATCCAATATGTCATGGACCTACTGGTGAATGTATTGAATACACTCAATGAAGCTATTAGCCTTGTCAGCTTCGGCCTGGACATGAACTGAATCTGCCTGAGTAGCTACAAATGGTATGGCCACATCAATGGGACATAGTCGTTGGAATCCCAACCCCACCTGAAAGGAGCTATGGCCAATTGAACTATGGAGAGCTTTGTTGTAACTATGTTGGACATAGGGGAGAGTTTCATCCCATGTGTGTGGATGCTTCGGCTTCTACATGTGCATAATGTGCACAATCATCCTATTGATGACCTTTGTTTGGCCATCCGTTTGGGGGTGGAAGGTCGTGGACTTAATGAGCTTGGTATCCAAAATCGGCCAAAGGCTTGACCAAAATGTACTCAGGAACCTGTTGTCCCAATTGAGATAATGGACTGTGGCATCTCAAAGTGTACCCACACTCGTTCAAAGAAGAGCTTCGTAGTGGATTCTGTTGTGATATTCTTCTTTCAAGCCACCAAAATGAACATCTTAGAGAATCTACCAACGACCACAAAAATGTAGTCGTTGCCATGCTTAGTAGAAGGAAGCCCGACATGAAATCCATGGAGATGGATTCCCAAGGCCGACTAGGAGTAGGCAATGGAGTATATATGCCTTGCTTCTTGATGGTCAGTTTGGAAATGACGTAGGCAGTACAGGATCTGATGTACTTCCTAAGTCAAAGGTTCAGCCAATAAAAAATACTTTTCCAACGTTGCCACTATTTTCTCTACTCCAAAATGTCCAGCAACCCAACTGTAGTGTGCCTCTGAAATCGCCTTGGCATGCTCTCTTGAAGGAACACAGAGGTATTCTAGGTGGCATAATAGTGTATCATGGAGGTGAAAATCAGGAACTTGCTTTCGTTCCAGGAGCATCTAGTATGTGTTGTCGAATTCTGGATCGTTCTTGTAAATATGCGGCCAACCAAAGTCTTGTGTCCACAAGAGTCAAGCACAGTGGTCAACACCATGACCAACGGTCGGCTGATGCATTATACAACATTATTGGTGTTTCCCTTCTTATACTTAATGTTCAAATTGAATTGTTGCAAGTATGTGGACAATTTCTGATGGAAATCATTCTACAACTTTCCTTGTGTCTGTATGAACTGCAGGGGTCGGTGGTCTATGTGGATGACTGTTTCCTTCCCCATAATGTAATGCTTCTATTGGCGACATACTTGCATAATGGAATACATCTCTTTGGCATAGGTGGAATACTTTCGGAGTGTGTCTGAAAGTGTCTCACTATGATAAGCCATTGGATGCCCCGGTTGAACAAGAATTGCACTAATAACATAGTCAGAGGCATCTATCTCAATCTCAAAACAGTTGTTACAGGTCTAGTAATGTGAACACTTGTGTAGAGTAGAGGTGGTGCTTCAACTCAGAAAATGTCTTATGTTGGGATTCATACCAAAAGAACTTTTCTCTCACTCAACCCTTGGTGACTTGACTCGAAGGCCAAGTGATATGAGAGTACCCCAACATGAACCTGTAGTAGAAATTTGGTAAGGCCTAGAAAGTTGCAGAGCTCTATTAGAGTGGTCAGGGCTAGCCAATCCTGAATAACTTGTTTCTTGGTTGGGTCCACATGCACACGCTACTCATCAATGATGTACCCCAAATATTGAACCTAGGTCATACCAAAAGTGCATTTCTCCAACTTGGCACATAGTTTGTGTTATCGTAGGCTTTGGAGGACCTGTCGAATATGGTGGAGGTACTTTCCCAACTCTAGCTGGAGATCAGGATGTCGTTCAAATACACTACCACGAATGAGTTGGTGAAGGGCTACAAGATGTCGTCCATCAACCTCATGAAGGTTGTGGGGGCATTCGTCAACCTGAAAGGCATGACCATCCATTTGAAAAGACCTTCCTTGGATTTGAGGGCAGTCTTCCAAACATCGAAGGGTTTGATTGGTACTTGGTGATAACCAAACTTCAAGTCAATCTTGTTGAAATATTTGGCCCCCTTGAGCCGGTCTAGAAGGTCATCAATTTGTGGGATCAAATACCTATTCTAGACAATGATCTTATTCAACGCTCGATAGTCAATACAGAGTCTCCAGGTCTCGTCCTTCTTTTGTACCAACATGATTGGGTTCCCATAGGGTGATGAAATTGGCTTGATGTGCCCTTTCTGCAATAAATCCTGAATTTGCCTCCTGATTTCACCATTCTCCATAATAGAGCGTCGATAGATCAGCCCATTGGGTAGAGATGTGCCTAAGATCAGATCGATGGAGTGTTTGCCCTGACAGTGTAGGGGTACCCCTATGGGTGAGGTGAAGATGTCCCTTTACTCCTCCACAACCTTGTTCATTTGATGTTGTCGTGCAGAAGAGTCTTGTCTAGAGGTAGTGAATGTGGCCACAATCTTCTTTTTTCCCTGAGGGTGAATCATAAGGAAGACAAATTTCCCAGTTTGGTAAATGATCTTACTGCATTGCTTTGTAAAGATCAAAGGGATGGCGGTAGGCAGTGATACCTCTAGTATCATGTATAACTTATTTCCCAAATAAATAAAATAATGTGAAGCCTAAACTCATACACAACATGACGCTTCCACAAGTATGGTTTTCCTAATAATATATCACAAACTTCAAGAGGAGAAACATCACACAGTGCCTCATATGTGAAGGGCTTGATGTTCTATGGAAGACGACACTGTTGGCTGACACGTAGATCTCATCCTTGGTGAAGCCACGCGATAGTGTACGACTGTGGGTGTGGTGTGGTTGGTAGGCCCAACTGCTTCATGACCTCTATTGAAATGAGGTTATTTTGGCTTCCGTTGTCGACAATGAACTACAACGGAGAACCCTTCACCCACATTTGTGAGTGGAAGAGCCGCTCCCCCTCCTCTGAATCTTCAGGCTCAATCTTCTGGATTTTGGTGGTGGCAATGGTGGCACTATGATCTGCATCAATAATCTGCTTCCCTTTGTCATTCCCCTTGTCCGGTTGTGAATCAGAGTCGGAACATGCATCTAATTTGGAAGCCTTCAGCTCTGACACCAGTGACTGCTTGTCTCAACACTCACTTGGGTTGTGAATGGGGCTCTTATGGAATTCACACCATTTCTCAATGTCCTTCTTTGTCTTCGTGGTGTTGTTCTTTGTTTGCAGCTTCGATGGGTTGTCCTAGGTCGCAGCACCTTGGCTTTTCCCTTTGTTCCGTGGTTTGAGGGTGTCTTTCCCTTGCTTTAGATTCACAGATCTAAAGTCTCGCTTCTTTTGTTTAAATTTCTGCTCGATCTTAAAATCATATCGATAGGCAGCGCCAAGCCAGGAGATATCCAGGAACTCCATCTCGTATTGAATGTACTTATGTAGACAGGCTCAGTAATTGAGTACCAAATGTCGCTCAGAATCTTTGATACGCAACTTCATGCAAAGTGTATGAAAAATATTTGTGAACTTCAACACGTCTTGGTACCTTCCCTATTGCAGCGTCATCCACTTTATGTATTTATATCCATAGCTCCTGACAAGGTAATATTGTTCCTTGATAGCATCTTAGAAAGAATTCCCAGTGGGTGCGACCGAAAAATGTGAGGGTTCCCTTTCATCCTTCTATTCACAATAGGTTTCCCACTAGTCCTTGACATGGGGGGTGGATATGAGGAGTGCAAAAGTAACCTTTTCCCAATTAGAAAAGTCATGAACTGAAAAATATCCTTCCAACAATTTAACCATCTATGTACGGCGTTTGCATCTATCTGGCCTTCAAATATGGGATTGTCTGTTAGGTCCCTATAATACTAGTGATTACCCCATTACTATTGTAGTTGTATCCCTTATTAATATTGTTGTGCCCCTATTATCCCCATATTATTATTATTGTGCCCCATAGAATCCTTCTATTGTTATTTTTGTGCCTTTATAATAAATTTATTAGGTCGGCTAGGTTATATTGTGACTCCTTAGACTCCTATATATAGAAAGGAGGTTTTGTCATTTGAATCATGAAGAATCATTAATTTGTGTAATGTAAAGGAGGTTTCCCCCTCGAAGATGCTGAATTCTAAGGCGTTGGTCTATCTTTTCTATTTTTTGTGAGCTGGTTTCATAACATTTGGTATCAGAGATTTGGATTCTAGGGTTTCGCTGCTCCAAATAGGTCATCGTGGCATTTTCGCTATAACTTTTTTTATATGATGTTTCAGAAGTGAAAAAAAAACCCATTTGAGACAAAATTTCAATGAACATTGGGTCCAAATTTTAGAGATTTTCGTGCTATATTTGCAAAGATATGATCTGAGGAAGTTGGTCTTTTTACAGACTCCTGAATTACATTCCAAATAGGTGATCTGGGGAAAATCGTCATAACTTTCTCTCTGAGCATCGGATTGAAATTTTGTACGAAGGTACAGAAAGAGGACGGGCTGTGGTTTCATGTATATATTTTTCAAAGCCAAAGGTCGAAACAGGGACACATGGCACGTCGTACAAGTTTTCTCTATTGAACTAGTCTATAATTAGGTCATTGTGGGAGATTTGGCATAACTCTTCCTTGGAGAATCCATTTTGGATCAGACTGGTGGCATTGGAAATAGGACACAGAGGGCTACTGCAAATCACAATTTCAGAACTGGATGATTCGAAATTACAGAGATACATCAGAGACAATATCGAGCTCCTACAAAGTGAAAAAAGGTGTGTAGATTTTTTTAAATTTTTTCTTAAGGTTGGTTTGAAAAATTATTTTGAAGGAATTCAAAGGGCATAGTGGAGCATTATTATCGGTAACTGATGCCCCAAGGAAAGAAAATGCAAACACCTAGTAAGAAACTTGAAATACCTAGCATGACTCATGAAGAAGAGAAAGAAATACTACATGATATATCAAAATTACAAGATCAAGTGCAACAAATGTCACACTCACAAAAGCTAACAGAAGCTAAGATAAATGGCATGGAATCTAAGATAAAGGGCATGGAAGCTAAGATGAATGGCGTGGAAGATAAGATGGATGAATTGAAGATATATTTGAAAAAATATTTGAAGACAGACATGGTAGATTTGAAGACATATTTGACAAATTTTCTACAAGAAATACTTACTAATGGTGAAAGGGTAGTAAAGAAAACTCTTGATGCGAACAAAAGAAATGTTAATCATGATTTCATAGACTCTAATGTTGGATTGAAGACCCACCATATTCTAAAAATCGATATGAGGAAGTTTGATGGCAAGGATCTCGCAATAGGGATATTACAGATGGAGCAATTTTTCGATCTCAATAATGTGAAAAACACACAAAAGGTACGTATTGCAACTTTATATTTGGAACCAAATCAGTTTGTATGGTATCGACGGCTTTGCTCTCATAAACAAATTATCACTTGGGAAATTTTTACGGAAGAATTGACAGCACATTATGAGGATACAAAAAGCAACACTTTTTTTAGCCAATTGATAAG
>APFE031019014.1:0-34665 GCA_000404065.3 Pinus taeda
ATGGATATGCAATGCAAGAACATGATGGAAATTTAGAGAGCATTAAAAAAATTGATGAAAAGGAAATATGAATGAAAGAGGAGAAGGGAATTACATTCATAAAAGAAATAAATAAAAAAGGAGTTATATGCATAAAAAGAAGGGGCAAGTGAAATATATGATGGCACATGTTAAAGTTGATTTTCAAAATCAATTTGGGTTGTATGCATTGAAATGCATATAGGAAACATTTTGCATGGGTAAAAAAATTCAAACTTTGGTCAAATGTTCAGATTCAGTTTCATAAACAACGAAACGTTCACTACACAGAGAGAAAGCGTTCATATCAACAAATAGCCAAAACGTTTTCAAAGGATTGAACATTGTCTGCGTATGATATACTTCATCATCATAGCTAAACCCAACTCATAATTGAGGACAATACTGCATATTCATCCATAGCTTAAGAAAATGAAAAGATCCATGTTTGAGAGAGAAATATGCAAAAAGAAAAACTTAGAAAGTGAAGGGAATTGCGTGGGAGAGAAGGACCCTACATAGTAGAGGAATTGTGTGAAAATTGCATGGCATTATAAGGAGAGATTGAAGGAACTCCATGGAAAATAATAAGAAGTATTTTTAAAGGGGAGAGCGACTGATATTTCCTCTGAGTTGAGCTGACAATTCTCTCCAACAAATTCCGAAAATCAAGCAGTGATCAAGTAAGAATCAATCTCGGGGTCTCCTCAACAACTAAAAGATTTTGAAGGAAGGGTTTAACTTAAGATTTAATTCAGATGTGTCATAATGAGAGAGAAACAATACTCTAGTTATGGATTTGCAATGCTCTGTCACGATAAATATACTCTGCCACCTATAGAATCCATGATTTTTCGAGATGCCAGAGAAGAGTTTAATTGAAATTGTATGTTTAGAAAGGAAGGAAAATATCATTAACAAGAGACTTCTACAAGTTTTTTACACATCACTTGTAGTTCAAGTATCAAAACAACGATTTCCTCATGCAATTTTTGTCAAAACTTTGCACATAACATACAATGAACATCATTTTAAATTTTTTAATACACAGTACACAGTTTTTAAAAAGCGGAGAGGGTTTTAATTTCTGAGAAAATTTTGCAAACAAAGAGAGATTTAAACATGATTTGCAAAATAATGAAAGATTTTATTTTAATAGTGGAGATATTTTTATAATCTTTCATGCAGTCATAATTTTTCTTCACTCAGATTTACAAATAGAGGACCTTGTTTTGATATTTTTTGCAGCAGAAGACAAAGAAGGTTAATTTGAAGAAATTGTTTATTGATTTCCAGAATTCGATTTCTGAAAAATAAATTATGGTGTTGATTCGTAAAAATTGAAGGCAGAGATCTTTAATTTAAAAATTTTGTAATTTCCAAACCTGTAGGTGCATAGAACTTAATTTATAAAGATGGTAGCAATCATAAGATTGTTCTTAGAGGTATTTTAATAGGGTATTTTCCAGAAAGGTGGTTTCAAAGCATTAAAACAAAGCCTTATCTCCACAAGAAGCAAAAACAAAGGTAGTATCTCAACTCATAAATTTGACATTACAAGTTCAGGAATTTCTCCTCATCATCGTGGGTATTCAATAGGGGTCGAAATTTAAATATCAGTACAACAAGTCAACATTCTACTTCAGAATTTCTGAGAAATATCGCAGAGTCTTGGTAAGAAAATAGTTGCATTTTGAAAAAATGTTCATTACTTTTAAACCGTATATCCATTTGATGCAAAATTTTGAGTGAAGATGCATTAATATAATGAATAAACCCAAAAAAGTTCAAGCCAAAAGAACTTACATTTTTCCTAAAATCAACCATCATCACCTACAACCATTTCCCATTTTTCTTAAATTTCATGCATTGGATTATCATGAAGTTCAGCAAGGGTATGCATCATTGTGATATGAATATACACGGTAAATTCAAGTTAAACCAATTTGTATTTTTGAAGAAATTAACAATGTCACCTACAACCAATTTGTATTTATCTCAAAATCTGTGATGGGGGTATTTCCAATTTTTGGTGAAGAGAAGCAATGGAGTGGTAAAAATATTTTGGCCAAATTTCAAAGAAACCAAGTTTGTAGTTTATGAGAAAATGGATAAAACGTTTGCTGCTACTTGTATAATGTAACTTTAAGTGCAAACTGCTTCAACTTCACTTGCATTGCTAGAATTGAATGATCATTAGTTTGAAAGACTTTTAAAAAATTCATGTCCTATCAATATCATGAAATGGGCAAAAAGAGTGGTTTTGGATATTGGGTATCGAGAAATGGAAATTATAGTTTGGTTGATACAATGGTATGGGTTGCATAAGGACACTCATATGGTTAAGATAAAGGAAATTAATACCCTCTCTCAAAATCGAAGAAAGCTTTTAGACACATCACCAAAAGTATGGTAATGTACATGATTCAGATGACAATGAGTTCAGTTAATCCATGGATGTGCTCCAATTGAATTGATAGTGGAGGAAATGGAGAGGGTTATTATATTTCTTCAAGAAGCACAAGCAAAGGCTTCTACATCATGAGGTCAAAGCCACGAGTACATCAACAGGTCAGTCATCATACATGGACAAAATATCAAAGAAACGGAGGCAAGCATGAGGACATGCTTGAACATTAGCAAGGGGGAGATGTTGGCCCTCAATTTTGGACATTTTTTCCTATCTTAAATCCATTTATTTACCACCATATTCCATCATATTTCACTTATATATCCCTAATTTTAGTCTTATTTTGTACATTCAAGTATATAAATTATTTTTTTCAATTTTTAGATACTTTTGCAAAAATTGAGTTTTAAGTGTATTTTTGGACAGAACTGAAAATTCCGTAGTGGCTCCATTGAAGTAATAATTGTAGGACACTTGGGCATGATCTTAGCACATATATGTAAAGGTTAGGAACCAAGGATGGATGTGTACCTATTGGTTCAGTCAAACCAAGCTAAAACATGCTCAGTGATTGGATGAAGTTGTTGTAGCTGAGATTTATTCAAGTGTGCAAGGCAAGGGTGGAGGGACCCCACACCAAGCTAAGTGCACTTCTTGGTTAATTTAGCATAAATTTTTATAAACTAGTTTTTTCTTCAAATGTATTTAGGTGTGTGAATATTTATTATGATTGCTGGATAAATATTGGCTTAATTCTAATGTTCATATGAAGGGACAAATAAGAATTTAAGTTAAATTCTCCTTCTCTTTGATCAAAAAATATAATTGAAATTCATCCTCTTTTCCTTGTTTAAAGTTATTTCTATATTTCTAGTTTTAAAGCAATGGTGACAATGATATAATAGAAGTATGAGGAAGGACAACCTGGATCTCCTTAGTTAGGAGCCTCTTCTTACATATTCTACATCATAAACTATAGTTAATTAGTTATTTGGGATTTATCTTCGTGGAAGTAATATTGTAGAGAATGACGACATGGTTCTCCTAAGTTAGGAACCTCATCCTGCACATATTACATAAGTGAATAAAAAATTACTTAATTAGATTTTATATTTGTAATATGCATTTCCTCCAATCTTTATATTTCATCTTCTAAAATTGACTACAGCTAAAATCTATATACTTTGGACATGCTTCCAAGCTTACAATCCTATATTGATAATTAACTATTTGTGTTAATTGGCATAATAAATTGACCCAACAATGACATCAAGATTTCTTATACAAATGCCTCAACAAAATAAATAATAGAAGATAATCATGTGAACATTTATCTTTTGTTGGGAATCTAATAAATTTTATCTTGAGGAGTTGTAAGTGATTAGGTTTCTGAAATTGAAGGTTATATAGTAGTGATGATATATAATAAGCTAATTGAGAAGTCTATGTTTGTTGAAAATTTTCTCATTTCAACGTAACATCTTCATAAAATCATCTTAACCATTTTCCGATAAAAGCAATTCTTGAGAAATAGACTAAAGGTTCAAAAAATCCTCGGTTTAGCAATTTCAATGAGGATCATTATTTCTTATCCCAAAAACTTGAAAGCAAACCAAACAAAGGATAATGAGTTCCAAATCTAATATGGTAGAGATGTGAAAATTCTATGAAGAGCTTTAAAACAGAGTTTTATATTAAAAAAAAAAAAAACAAAGGTAAGGAAATTAAAATGAATGAAAGTGGGTGTCTAAAAATTACTATTGGATAATTTATTTTGATCTTACCTGAGAGATATCATATTCTCCAATAAATTGTAACTTCTCCTTTTAACTAGATTTAAAACTATGAATAAGTTGAATTAACTTAAATCTTATTGTCCCAAAATCACCATTTATTAAATCCAAACTAAAGCAAGTAGTCAACTAAAAGAAAGTTATGTTTCATGTTCAAGGAATCATAAGTAAACCAAATCCATCAGAATGAGAATGAAAATATGCTTCTTTATGAATTTCAACGATGATTGTTCTCTTTTCTTTTTCGATTCTGAATTTATATCAGTGCCAAGATATTGAAATTGATTCAAAATCCTAAATAATGTACCAATGCGGAGGACTTGAATCTTTATATAGTAAATACGGTGTGATATGTCAAAAATTCAAATAAAAAAGAATTCAAACAAGATTTAACCATGGTCTATTAACTTTACCTGTTCCAAATTCTTTATTAATTTCTACATTACTATAATGGTTGCTCAAGAGTGCCTTGGAGCGTATTAGAATAAAAATATCGGATAAATTTTATGGTTATATATTTGAAACATGCAACATTCTTACCTTTCGATAGGATTTTATTGTTAAAAGAAATAACTAAAATATAAGTGGGAAGGGCTATCAGAGGTCTTATATTGAAGATTTTATATCGGGGGTGCGAAAAGAGTGACAACCAATCAGAGGTCGTGATAGGAAAGTTTCGATATGGATAGCAGGAATTTTATCGGAGATCAGTGGTTGGAGCATCAAAGATGTATGGAAATCATAGTATCAACGAAGTCATCTATCAGAGGATGAGTGGGAAGGGATAATGATGATCATCGGATCAGAATATCAGAGATCGGCGATATGAGGATATCGGAGGATCGGAGATGTCATATATCAGATGATGGGTGAAAAGAGATATTGGAGGATCGAAGGATTGACGGATCGGGATATCAGATTATTTTGATTAATGCTCACATGATATGTTCTGATATTTGGAAGCTCCGATAATGTTACGTGGAAATTGTGTGGGGTTGGGCCTTTTATTATTATATTCATAAAGAATAATTTAGCTCAAATTTGCTTTTTTAACAAAAATCCACTTTAATAGTTATATTAATTATCGGAAATATTAGACCAGAGAATAATTTTATCGAAATTTTCTGATGAGAAGAGTTATGATATTATAATGCTCCAATATGAATCTTCTGATACTATATTAAATGCCTAACAAGGTTTTAATGAATAGAATCAAAATTAAATAATCCTCAAATTTTGGTGAAACAACAAATACTTCCCTGGTGAAGTTGCAAATTTAGAAATGGTTAGCTCCTTGCTTATCTCAAGTCTCCAAAATTAAGCTAATTAAGACTTGCAAAAGAAACAAAACAAAAATAAGAAGTAAACTGCGAAAAATAAAAACTAACAATAGATGAAGATTAACCTATAAAATGCATACTTGGAAGAATATTGATTGTAATTTTACCTCATGAATCTTCAAGTTCTCCCATGTATTTATCAAAATTCACATATGTTTAACATCATCTACTTAGTCAATCTAAAATTCTAAGTAATTAATTTTCAAATTGCATCCACCTCAAATTTTCATTGGAGGACAAGAGTGGTGTATATGAGCCTTTTTAAAAATTTCTTGTGAATCAAAAAATTACCAAGTTGTAGCAAATCCTTGAAATTTCTTCATATATGATCAAATGTGATGAATTTATACAAAAACAAGACAATCAAGTTCTTTCAGAAGTGTGTATGATCTAATTCTATACTAACTTTGATACATTCTAAGCCACTTTGCCAAAAACATGAAAAGGGATGCCAAGAAAAACTTGGAACCATTACTTTCTTATTAAAAATATGAAATAATAAAATGAATAAAAATAGAAAATAATGTAATTTAAATTAATATATCCCTAATTGCTAATTGAATGGAAAGAAACATGACTAGGTATAGTTATACTTCCAATGTAACCATTCTCTCATTTTAACTCTTGCATGTATATACATATCAATCAACAGGAGTAAAACTAAGACTAATTTACAAAAAGAAAATTTTAGCCTACTATGCACAATTAACAAATTGAGCGAAATAAATTTAGTTACAAAATTCTTATCTTGAAATTCATCCAACCAAAAATTTACAGGATCATAAAAAATAGCATGAATTTTAGTGACTTATTGGAAGAAGTTCAAAGGGAGAGGAAACATAATGACAGGTTTGAATGATTACTACAACAAAAAAGGTCATTGGTGAGTGTCATGCCTATGATGAACCTTTAACGTCCATCACCAATGTCACATATGGTGGCAGTCCTTAAAAAGGCATTGTTGTAACTGCATATAGTGATGGTCCTTTAAGGTTTGTCACAAAAGCCACTTTTAGTGACATTTTTGGTGAGGGTTGTTAAAGGAAAGTCACTAATTCTCTCTTTGGTGACACTTCTAGTGATGATCTTTTATTTACCGTCACTTATGCTCTTTTTGGTTACTTTTGCTGATGGTCAAAAAATGTTCATCATCATTGATCATTCCAATGAGTTTTTGATGATGCAATGTGCATGCTCCTATGTTTTTTTCAAAAGATAATGATTTAAGACCATTGTTGTGGAGTCTTTTCCATTATTTGTTTAAGTCCATAATGGTAAGATTCAGTGAATTTGTTAAGAAATAATTAGTGTGTATCACTTCCCTCATGTAATGAGAATATAATTTTCCTATGAGTCAATGCATGATTCATCTCTATTAGTTTTATTATCTAACAAATTCCCTTTAGATAAGGTTCCACTATTGTGTGTAGGAACTATATTATTTAATACATAATCAGGCTCTGCCATTTCTATTAATTAGAGAGACCTAACACTCCTCGACACTCTTGACACATCTTAACATGTTTTGGCACACACTAGCATTCCTTGGCACCTCGCATGTCTTGGAACATCTTTGTACCTAGAACATCTTACCATGACTAGGACACCCAAGCACATGTTGGTAGGCCCTATCATAGCATATCACTCTCCTAGCATGTGTTGGCATTCCCTGTTATCCCTAACATGACCTAGAACACTTTGGCATGCATTAACATACATTAACACTTGGCACACATTGGCACTTGGAATGTATTTGAACCTATTATTAGTGTTCCTAGCATGATACTTTTGAAAAAGATAAAGCCTTGAATTATTAACCCTCTTATGTGTTCATTTCCTTGGATTTTAACTTGGTTCTTCCTTATGTTTCCCTGACACTCCTTGACAAATATTGGCATACCCTGGCACCCTACACATCCTAGCATGCCTTAGAATCTATCATGTCTTGGCATGCATTGGCACTATTTGGCACATGTTAACACAGACTAGAACTCGCTAAAACACTTTGAAAGTCTTGAAATGCCCTGATATTCCCTAACATTCTTTACCAATGTTTTTTATACTTTGTCACTCCCTCCTTGGCATGCCATCCACTCATTGACACACCCTAACACACCCTCATATTCATTCACTTCTGTTCATTTCAACCTAGTTCTCCCTTATGTTTCCCCAGTACTCCCTAACACTCAATATGCATTAGCACTCTTTGGCATACCTTAGCCTCTTCGACATGCCCTACCACTTCATAAAATGTGTCACTCCCTAACACACATTGGCACGTCTTGGCACTTGGAAAGTCTTATCATGTCTAACATTCATTGAGATGCCTTGGTATGCTTTGGGATGGTTTAATATTAAAATTTATTCGAGACCAACTATTGGAAATTAGATGAGAAGTAATAGAGGAATATTTGACACTTAAAATGCACTAACACTTGGCACGTGGCACCTATCGTAACCTAGTGTTGGTGTGCCTAGCATGACCCTATTGGAAAAGGTAAATTGATGACTTATTAACCCTCTTATGTGTTCATTTCCTTGTATTTTGAATTATTTCTCCTTTTTTTTTCCTTGACAGCCCCTGACACGTATTGTGACACTCTTGCACATCTTGGTGCGCCTTAGCACTTGGCACATCTGAACATATTTGACATACCTTTACATTATCAAGAACATGTTAGCATTCCCTAGCATGACCTGGCACTCACAACCTCCCAACTAGGCTTACATTTTCTCACGACTTGGGAACCCAATCAAGTCCTTAACTACAGTAGTTCATGTGACATTGGCTTGCTTCAGTGTCAATAACTTGGCCCATTGCAACTATTACAAGTAGATTGTGCCTTGTTTGCCTAAGAACTACCTATAACTAATATTTGGACACTCATGTCCAAGCTCAAATTTTCCCACTTAAGAACTTACCAAGACAAGGATCACATCTAATCATGACCATAAAATAACTAAGAAACATAGGTTACACACAATATTTGACTTGTATGTCTAGTTCATATAAACAATAGAGCATTAACTAAGAGTTTGCAAGAACCAAAAGATGCATAAGACACACATGATATAAGCGAGCACAAGAAAGTGCCCCAAAACTTATACACAACAATGTACAATATGAAATTGTCTAAAATAGTTTAAAACATGAGCATTTGGTAAAAATGTGCCACATGTCATATAAAAATAATAACTAAAGGAAAAATAGTGTTGTGCCTAGCAAAACGTCTCCCTTTATCTAAAACTATTTTGTCAATCACATTATCACAACTGTAGGAGTTCCTCTCGTAAATCCTATTATGAACTTTGTTGGAAATAATACTGAGAGGGGGGGGTGAATCAGTATTATCAAATCAGATACTTTTTCATTTTCATACTCAGGTTCATATGCACTACTTCAGTTAAGGATATCTGCGTATATACAAATTGTGTTAAAAGAAACTAGCGTACATCCAGTAACCTTTATGATTTAGTTAGTTCATCTTCAGTGAATGCATCAGAAAATTATTTAACCATATGAACAGTAAACATAACAAATCATCACACATAAAGAGAACACATGAACACCATGATATAAGGTGGAAACCCAATGTGGGTGAAAACCACCTGCTGCAATTTGTTTCTATCTTCCTTTAATAAGAAACTTATTTTACAATGTACTGGTACAGTCCTTTACCAGTACGCAGGCTTCTACCTGTAGAAGGCTACCAAGTTCTTAGCTCTTGAACTAGCCATTCCATTTACTAGTACATAGGCGCTAGCCTACTGAAGGCTCCAACCTTCACTCGTTTTCCAGATGCTCCTGGAAGGGAGCTACAAACCCCCTGGCTCTTGCACTGGCCAATATGTTTACCAGTACGTAGGTGCCAACCTACGATCATCCAGGGACCACGTTTCATACATTTTCATACTGGATCCATAAAACAATCATCATTGCAATACAACCTACATCATCAATCTCTGAATCACCCAGTACTGAAACCATGTCAACAACACATTCACCAGAACATAGAACAGACTACATAACTCTGCAACAACAACTAGATCCAATAGCAAATTCAAATATCATACTTCATATTGTATACGCTATTTGGACGAACCCAACCTGCGTGTATACGCGCTTTTACCAAATACAACCCGCGTACAGATCTACAAATTCTAACTCATAACTTTGCAGCTATTTCAAACATCAGCACATACCCAGATCATAACATTCATACAATAAACATGCGTCAATAGATCTAGTCTATCCATAATCAAACCATATAATGATAAGAATTCCAAGCCTTAAGATTCCAATCCATCGTTCATCATCCTTCACATGAGTGCCTCCTTGGTTCAGATCAAGCAAGGCATCACCAACCCATAACCAACATCTAGATCTCACACTTTATCAGATGTTCATTACTTGCTCACTCTTACACCCCTCTTGGCCTAATGATCTTCTCCTTATATAGGTTGAGGCTTCTCTCAATACCATGGTCTAAAAGCATGTAGAACCAATACCTTGGACCCAATACCTGGGGTCGTCATTTCAAACCAAATACCATGGAGCAAATACCACGGACCAAAACCATGGTTTCCGACATGTACGCAACTTTCCTTCTGTGAACCTGCGTGTGTACGTGTACACACCTTTTTCTTAGATAACCCGCGTATATACGCACTTTCATCACGGTCAACCTGCGTATATCTCTCTCTTTAGCTGCTGCACTATGATCTGTCCTCTGAGTGAGTTGCCATCACCTGTATCATACCTCTGAGTGAGTTGCCATCAAGGAAAACACTTGAATCATAATGCCAACAATCTCCCCCTTTGGACTTGATGGCGACAACCACACCAAGTCACTCTCCCCTTTGACATCAAGGGCAAAGGGCGGACCAAGATATTCTCTTCTTTGATCTCCATCTGCTGTCCATACTGCCCCTGAGTATCTACTGAAATCTCTGATTGAGCTCCCCCTTTGCATATGCCGAGATGTACAAATATGTCCATGCTCCCCCTGAGCACATGCAAGGTCTGCAAAAGCATAACATGACTCTATACATACATCATTCTCCCAACCAAGTGGGAATTTTAAACTCATCCATCCAACTAAGTGGGGATATACCAATTGTTTACATATTACAACCAAGTACATATACATGACTCAACAACAAGACCCATTACATCATCCATCCCATGGATAGTGGGGTAATAAAATAAAGACCAGCAATCTAATCAAGACCAAAATCTACCATGTATGATCTGTACCATAAGCATCTGTCATTATCATCCAGACCTGTAACCTGCAATACCATTCTTTTGACCGACCAACAATAAGTAGCAAGATGTATCATTTAGCTACATAAGCATCATCACCAAAGACTTCTCATCAAAAATGCCAACAATGCATTATTTAAGCATACTCTCCCCCTTAACCTCTGCCATGCTATCATCAAATAGTGACTAAACCATATCAGACTTCTGTACTGCTGCTTTCTTTCAGAACATCATATACGTGACCGTGCAGCGTCTAACTCACATATATACGCGACTTGTCTTCATGAAACATGCGTATGAGATTTAGAACATAGAGGTTCGACATTTTCAGCTTCCTCTGAGTCTATCATGTCTGTGACTCTACTATATTACCTCTTTCTAGCTGTACTTCCTTTCTCTTCCATATCTTCATCTGTGATGATGTTTTCTCCTTATGGTATGGTGTCCAAAATCTTCTCCTGCATTCCTTTGCTATGTGTCCAAGCTTGTTACATGCATAACATCTTATATGTTTCTTATTCCTTCTATAGAAGTCAACAACATTGTGACCGAACATATTGCAAGAAAAACAATATCCTTTGAAGTACCTGGAACGTGAATATCTTTCTGTGTGATGGTCTTGAACCATTCTACTTCTGCATCTAGCTACAAAATGTCCATGATTATGACATACATAAAATTCAACATTATTCGTTGAAGGAAATAATCGTCTATGACTTCCATAATTAGGAGCAAAAGATTTTCTTTGAGGAATTTCTTTCCTTGGTTGCTGATGGGATTGACCTCTCAATTTCTTGTTGGAGATTTTAGATTTTTCATTAGAGTTCCTTGTCTCACCTTCAATAGATTCATGAAAACCAAGACCAGTTTTAATAGCAGGAGACCGTTGACTACTAAGAATATCATCCAAAATCTTAGTACTATCTTGAAATCGCAATAGTTTATCCTTTTCATCTAATTTACCTTTCAAGATATTTACCTCAACTTGATGTTGTTCTTATTTGTCTAGACATTGCTTCTTCAAGGTATCTTTAGACTATCTTCCTTCTTCCACTTGTTGCCTTAGATTGAGAATCTCATTTTCTTGCTCTTCATTAAGCACCTGCAGCATTTGACGAACGCTGAAAACACATTCCAGCTAAGCTTTTAAGCTGATAATTTCTTCTTTGAGGGCACTCTCCCTTTTGCTAGGTAGATATTCTTGATCTATGATTTTATATGATGCTTCATTTGCTTGTCGATCTTCAATCTGAGGTGATTCAGAATCTGAATACTTTCTTCCACTCACCGGTAGGCTGTCGTTGTTCCTTTGAGCTGTCTTCTTCTTTTGACGCGCTTTCTTTCACATTGTTCTACGGATCTCCTTCAAGCGATCAAGCTTCTACCAAAGGACCTGCTCTGATACCAATTTTTGGAAATAATACTGAGAGGGGGGGTGAATCAGTATTATCAAATCAGATACTTTTTCATTTTCATAGTCAGATTCATATACGCTACTTCAGTTAAGGATATCCGTGTATATACGCGACTATGTTAAAAGCAACTAGCGTACATCCAGTAACCTTTATGATTTAGTTACTTCATCTTCAGAGAATGCATCAGAACATTATTTAACCATATGAACAGTAAACAGAACAAATCATCACACATAAAGAGCACACATGAACACCATGATATAAGGTGGAAACCCAATGTGGGTGAAAACCACCTGCAACAATTTGTTTCTATCTTCCTTTAATAAGAAACTTCTTTTACAATGTACTGGTGCAATCATTTACCAGTACGCAGGCTTCTACCTGCAGAAGGCTACCACCTTCTTAGCTCTTGTACTAGCCGTTCCATTTACTAGTACGTAGGCACTGGCCTACTGAAGGCTCCAACCTTCACTCGTTTTCCAGATGCTCCTAGAAGGGAGCTACAACCCCTTGGCTCTTGTAATGGCCAATATGTTTACCAGTACGTAGGTGCCGACCTACGATCATCCAGGGACCACGTTTCATACATTTTCATACTCGATCCATAAAAAAATCATCATTGCAATACAACCTGCATCATCAATCTCTAAATCACCCAATACTGAAACCCTGTCAACAACACAGTCACCAGAACACAGAAAAGACTACATAACTCTGCAACAACAACCAGATCCAATAGCAACTTCAAATATCATACTTCATATTGTATATGCTATTTGGATGAACCCAACCTGTGTGTATACGTGCTTTTACCAAAGACAACCCGCGTACAGATCTACAAATTCTAACTTATAACTTTGCAGCTATTTCAGACATCAGCACATACCCAGATCATAACATTCATACAATAAACATGCGTCAATAGATCTAGTCTATCCATATTCAAACCATATAATGATAATCATTCCAAGCCTTAAGATTACAATCCATCGTTCAACATCCTTCACATGAGTGCCTCCTTGGTTCAGATCAAGCAAGGGATCACCAACCCATAATCAGCATTTAGATCTCACACTTTATCATATGTTCCTCACTTGCTCACTCTTACACCCCTCTTGGCCTAATGATATTCTCCTTATATAGGTTTAGGCTTCTCTCAATACGATGGTCCAAAACAATGTAGAACCAATACCTTGGACCCAATACCTGGGGTCGTCATTTCGAACCAAATACCACGGACCAAAACCATGGTTTCTGACATATACACGCCTTTCCTTCTGTGAACCTGCGTGTGTACGTGTACACACCTTTTGCTCAGATAACCCATGTACATACGTACTTTCATCACGGTCAACCTGCGTATATCTCTCTCTTTAGCTACTGCACTATGATCTGTCCTCTGAGTGAGTTGCCATCACCTGTATCATACCTCTAAGTGAGTTGCCATCAAGGACAACACTTGAATCATAATGCCAACATACTTATCCTAACACACTTTGTCCTTGGCACACTTGAATTCACTAACACTCCCTAGCACACACTCTTATTTCTTCATTTACATGCATTTTGACCTATTTCTCCCTTGTGATGCCTCCAAACTCCTTAACACTCCTCAGCATGCATTGATATTGTTTAGCATGTGTTAGCGTTCCTTTTCATTCCTTGTCATGCCCTAACCCTCCCTAGCTATCATGCCCTCACAATTACCCTTACTTAATTTGCAATTTGGGAACCCAACCAAGTCCTCACTTAACTACAAGAGCTTGAAAAAGTTACGATTACTACAACTAGACTATGTTGTTAAATTATGTACCTTGGGAGGTACTCCACAAGTCTACTGAGATGGGTTTATCTGAGTTTGGTCACAAAAGGTTTTGTGGGAAAAGAAACCAAGAGAAGGGTTCTTGGACCCAAGATGGGGTTTAAAATCTAAAAGAAAATTATAAAGGAAAATTAATATTTCCTAAGGTCTAAGTGGATAAAAATCACAAGTTCCATAGGGTTCTTAGAAGGCCTAGCTAGGAAAATCTATTTAACGAGGAATTAGTACGAAGGAAAGAACATCAAGTGAGAAGGAGCTCATTTGGTCAAGGAGGCAAGGAGAGATATAGTCCTAAAGTAGGCCGAGTTAGAGGGATGAGTAAGGGTTTCTAAAGGGAGGCCATGATCATCCACCAAGAGAAAGATCATCATGTGAGGGTTCACAAGAATGTCACATACCATAATGGGTTTGTGCTAGGAAGTAAGATGGCATACCGTTGGTTCTCTTTTGCTAGATTGAGCTCAAGAGAGGTGGCTCATGAGAATTTGGGCATGTGATTTTAGTAGTGTTTTTATGTGAAGGTTGCATTAAATTATGAAATAGCAGACAAGGTTGAGACCCTATCTTGTGGTTGTTAGTAGGTTGCAAGGTCTGTGATAAGAACAACACAAATGGAGGAGGGCATGCAGTGAAATTTAGTGCTAGAATAGAAGTAGTTGCAGGTGTAATATTGACTGAGGTAATCATAGTTTGGGAGTCATACAAATCTGAATTTCAGGTCAAGATAAAGTAAAATAAATTCCCAGAATCTATGGATCCATATGATCTATGTCGAGTCCCTTATGGAGGCAAGAGTTGCATTTTCTATTATGGGTGGATAAGCTTTATTCTAAGGAAATTATAATATAAGTACAATGCCCTAGTTAGGGTGATTTCCTAGCATGTTCAGTCCATAAGGTTTCCCTTAAGACTGTGACAAATCTATGTAGAGTAAGAGGGGCTGTGACCCTTAGAGTGAGTTTTATCTCTGCAATATAGACCACAGATCTAGAAGATGGTTTGTAGAAATATGTTTGGAGATAATAGAGCCAAAGGAGGGTGGAACCTGAGTAGAATATTGAATAGAAGAAATGTGTCATATGAGGAATGGATTGACATGAACAGGAGTTGATTTTGGTGGATTTTCCATAGAGATTTGGATAAAGATCTGAAGCAACCTATAAAAAATTAGTCAATGGACTATTAGTGGATGATTTGTGACCCTAGTTCAGTCATCTACAGATTGTTAGAAGGATGACAAGAGGAGTAGTTCATATTTGTTCATAGAAAGGACAATAAAGAAATTCGTACACAAGAATAGTTATTTTGAAAGGACTTTAATCACTATTAGGTGGTAGATTTGAAGAGCCCTAGATGAGGGCAATGTTGTGGGCCCTAGATCGGTAAAATAATTGACTGTGGTTGAGAAAACTGATGGTATTTCTAGTATAGTTGGAGGGTAGTTAAATTATTGTCAAAGAATATCCCTAAGTTTTGTACTTGTGAAGGACAAAAAGACTGGTAGAAGGGTAGGTGTATTGGTTCTAAGGACATGTAGACTTTTAAGGACTAAAGTAGCAGTAAAGTGGGCTAGCCAACTATCCCTAGTTCATTGTATTGTATAGGATTGAGTTAGCGGGAAGAAGGTTGACCTCCATAGGCCTAAGCTTGTCATCTTGGAGTAGCAATATGGAAAAAATGCGTAAACCAAAGAGTTTTTCACAATGAAGTTGTGAACAACTGATCGAAGACCCTAAGTGTTGTAGACCTTGAAGAAAAAAGGAGGTAGCTAGAGGGAAAATTTTGTTGATTCGAGTTCAGTAACATAAAGGAGTTGAGTTCATTGATAAAGTTAGATTGAGGAGTTGCAAAATGGGAAGAAAGAGGACTTGCTAGATGTGTTCAGGACATGTGGAATGAAAGGGTTGTGTGTGGCCACCATCAACAAGTAGGTCAAGTGTTCTCTTATTCAATTTATATTGGTTGTTGAAGGACTAACAACAAGCCTTAGTTGTATCCGTTGTATCAGTGTGATTGTAGCTCTAGCCTATTCTATTATAGTTTGTAATATAACAAAGAAGAATTTGAAGAAGTTAAAATTTGTCAGGTGCATTATTTTATTCCCTTATGTGTGTAGATTTCATTTTGTAAGGTAGATGTGTTATGGCACATGAATGTTTTTGCATCAAATATTCTAAGGCCAAACCTAGATTCTCATGTGCTATGGAAATTCAACATATGCATTGTTCACCTAAGAATTACCTGTAACTCATCTTAGGCTACTCATGTTCAATCTCAACTCATCCCACTTAACAAGTTATGAAAACAAGGCTCATAACATCAAACATGGCCATAAAAGAACTAAGTAACACAGTTTACATCTTGGCATGCCATTGCACCTGACATGTCTTAAAATGACTTAGCACTATCTGGCATGTGTTAGTATCCCCTACATTCCTTGGCATGCTTTGACACTCCCTAAAACACCGTAGGACTTCCTAAAAACACCTTGGTAGTTTAGCATACCTTGGTATTACCTAGCATATAACCTTGTCACTCTCTCCTTAACACACCTACAACTCGTTGACACTCCCTATCACACACTCTTAATCATTCATTTCTGTGAATTTTTATCTAGTGCTTCCTTTTGTTTCCTTGACACTCCCTAGTACGCATTGGCATACCGTAGCACCTAGCACATCTTGGCATGTCAGCCTAACACTCTAGCATTCCTTCGCACTACCTAGCATACCTTCTCAATCTCTCCTTAAAGCACTTATAGCTTGTTGACACTCCTATTCACAAACTCTTATTAATATTTCATTTCCATGCATTTTGACCTAGTTATCCCTTGTTTTTCCCTAGTACTCCTTAACACTCCTTAGCATGTGTTGGTACACCCTAGCACCTAGGACATATTGGAATGTCGCCCTAGCTTCTAGCATTCCTTAACACTATCTAGCATACCTTATCACTCCCTCCTTAACACACCTGGAATTCGCTGACACTTCCAGTCACAAACTCTTATTTGTTCACTTCCATGCTTTTTGATGTAGTGCTCCCTTGTGTTTCCCTAGCACTCCCAGCTAACACTTCATTGGACGTTTTGGTACATCTTGGTCGCATGCACCCTCACAGTATAACATTCCTTAGGACTTCCAAGCATGCCTTGTCACTCCTCCTTAGCACACTTGGAACTCATTGACACTCCCTATCGCAAACTCTTATTCATTAATTTCTATACATTATGACCTGGCACTCCATTACGATTCCCTAACACTCCTTAACACTCCTTGTCACACATTGGCACACCCTTGCACTTGGCACATCTTGACATGCTTTCCTAGCACTCTACCACACCTTGGCACTACCTATCATACGTTGTCCACCCCTCCTTAGCACACCCAAAACTTGCTAACACTCCCTATCACACACTTTTATTCATTCATTTCCATGCAATTGAAACTTGTTCTCCCTTGTGTTTCCTTGGCACTCTCTAGCATGTGTTGGCTCCACACCTTAGCACCTAGCACATATTGGCATGCCTTAGCACTTGGCATGTCTTGGAATGTCTAACACGCCTTGGAACTTCCTAGCATGTCTTATCACTTCCTAGAATCCCTTGCACACCTTGGCACTCCCTAGTTGTCATGCCCTCATAGATAGACTTACTTTTGCGACTTGGGAACTCAACGAAATCATTGGAAAATAGTGTTATCCCTAGACAAAAGGATCCCTTTGTTTAAAACTACTTTTTCCATTCCATTATCACAATAGTAGGATTACCTATTACAAGTCGTAGGATTCTTTAGTGTGCAAAGCTTAGTTGTGTGGGTTTGGGGTTGAAGGCCTAGTTGCTCTATTTAACTGAAGTAAATTGAGAGGAAATGAGGCACTAGGTCCTTCCACGTGTTGGCACATGTTGGTCGCATGGCACCGTAGAACTCTAACATTCCTTAGCACTACCAAACATGCCTTGTAACTCCTCATTAGCACATTTGGAACTTGCTGACACTCCCTATCACACACTCTTATTTATTTATTTCCATGCATTAGGACCTAGTTATCCCTTCTGTATCCCTATCACTCCTTAACACTCCTTGGAACACATTGCCACACCTTGGAACTTGGAACATATCGACATGATTTCCTAGAACTCTATCATGCCTTGACACTACCTAGCATACGTTGGCAATCCCTCCTTACCACACCCAGAACTTGCTAAAACTCCCTATCATACACTCTTATTCATTCATTTCCATGCAATTGAAAGTATTCCTCCCTTGTGTTTCCTTGGAACTACCTATCATAATTTATCAATGCCTCCTTAGCACACCCAGAACTTGTGAACACTCGCTATCACACACTCATATCATTCATTTCAATGCAATTGAAACTAGTCCTCCCTTGTATTTCCTTGACACTAGCTAGCATGCGTTGGTGCCACACCCTAACACCTAACACCTCTTGGCATGCCTTAGCACTTACCATGTCTTGGAATGCCTAACATGCCTTGGAACTTTCTAGCATGTCTTATCACTTCCTGGCATTCCTTGCACACCTTGGCACTCCCTAGTTGTCATGTCCTCACAAACAACCTTACTCTTTTTGTGACTTGCGAACCCAACCATGTCATTGAAAAAATAGTGTTGTCCCTAGACAAAATTATCCCTTTTTCTAAAATTTCCTTTTCCATCCCCGTATTGTAATCATATCCTTACCTATTGCAAGTCCTATTATGAAATTCTCCTAATACACTTCATCCTTGGAACACCTTGAAGACACTCTTATTTGTTCATTTCCATGCACTTTGACCTAGTTCTCCCTTGTGCTTCCCTCACACTCCCAAACACTCCTTGACATGCATTGACACTATCTAGCATGTATTATCGCACCTTTTCATTCCTTGGCATGCCTTGGTACTCCTTAGCTATCATGCCCTCATAGCTACCCTTATTGGTTTTAAGACATGGGAACCAACCATGTCCTACCTTGACTATAACATCTTGACAAAGTTACAATTACTACAACTATACTATGCCTTGTTAACCTAAGAATGGCCTATAACTCATCCTACGCTACTCATGCCCAATCTTGACTCGTTCCAGTTAACAAGTTACCAAGTCAAGGCTCGCATCCAACCATGGCCCTAAAACATAAGCAACATAGTTTACATATTGACATGGCATAGTATCTGGCATGTCTAACAATCCCTTGGCATTATGTGGCACATGTTGGCATTCCCTACATTCCATGGCATGCTTTAGCACTCCCTATCATACTGTACCACTCCTTGACATGTCATGGAACTCTTGCATGCCTTGGAATTTCTTAGCATATAACTTTGTCACTCCCTCCTGAGCACACTTGGAATTCACTAACATTCCCTATCATACACTATTATTCATTCATTTCCATGCATTTTGAAATATTTTTCCTTTGTGTTTATGTTACACTTCCTAACACTCCTTGTCACACATTAGCACACCCTGACATGCATTGGCACCCCTTGCATGTTGCCCTAACACTCTAGCATTTCTTGGCACTACCTAACATACCTTGTCGTCCCCTCCTTAGCACACCTAGAACTCATTGACACTCCTTGTAACACACTCTTATTCATTTGTTTCCATGCATTTGAAACTAGTTCTCCCTTATGTTTCCCTAGCACTCCATAACACTCCCTGGCATGCATTGGCAAACCATAGCACCTGACACATCTTGGCATGTTTCCCTGGCTTCTAACATGCCTTAACAATGCGTAGCATATTTCATCACTCCCTCCTTAGCACACTTGGAACTCACTAACACTTCTTATCACAAACTATTAATCATTCATTTGCATGCATTATTTTCACCTATTGCTCCCTCGTGTTTCCCTAGAACTCCTTAACACTTCCTAACACATGTTTTTGATGGACAAAACACTATATATAGGGAAACTCATTCTCCATTTTTGGACAAGAAAATTTTGTTAAGTAGATCGGTAATAAGAAGTGTGAAGATAACAAACCAAGAGAAGGAAACAAAAAGCGAAGATTTTGGTGTTGTTTATGGGTCTGTTTTCGGGCTAATAGCTCGACATGTGTGAAGGAACGAAGAACTATCTACAACAGAAAAGCTTGAAGATCTTGCCATTGTCCAAGAAGTCGAATCAAGGAAGAAGATAAGAAAGGTTACAAGCCAAATTATAATAACAGTTCATACCATCCAAGCGAAGAAGATCAAGGTTCAACAGGTTGGTCAAGCACACATTCTAGGGTTTATGTAGGAGAGTCGAGAACTACATATCTAATCCATGGAACTGGAAATTGAAGGATAGTCGAGTTATTGAAGGAAGAAGCTTCAACATCATTGACTCAAGGAAAAATAAGGAAGTTGAATAAAGGAGGCTTGTGACTTGGTCTTGGAGAGGTCATTGAGTCAAAGGTCTAGGCCATGGTCTTAGTATTCATCAATTAAAGTCTCTATCAGAAGAAGATTTCGTTTGGGTTTTCCTCTCATGTTGGAGAGGTTTTGGCCATGGTTGATCGCATATTCTTGTGTCTCTTGTCTCCTCATTTTTTATGAATCGGTAGATGTTTTATGAAGAATATTGTTTTAATCATTGTTTGTTATTATGGATTAGTCTTGAATGTGTTTGTGTATGCAAAATTGGTTGGGTTTGTAAACTATGAGTAGGTCAGTGTTTGATTGATGCATGCTTCCTACAATAAAATGTCTCTTACTTAAACAATTAAGTTAGTGGAAACATGGGTATTTGGACAATTATTTTGGAATTTATGCACCTTACAAGTACATCAACTCTTATAATACATAAATATAATGGAAAGTTGTAACGTGTTGCATCATAGAAAGGATGTTGATAAAATCTGATAGCTTAAATGTACATGATATTTTGGAAAGGCAGGGAATAACTCTTAGTTAGTCATAGGTAGCCTAATCAATTCCTTTTTTAATCTGTAAATGTCCATGATGGTTTTGAAAGTAGGTGGGTAGCAATTCTTACTCGTGTCATAGATAGCCTAATGAGTACTTTTCTCTATCTAGAATGAAACTAGATTAAAAAAATAAAATTTGTGTGCTTCTTCAATTTTTTTTATAATACATCATGTTATAAAAACTTTAAAATAAGCTTCTCACTTTGGTTCTTGCATTTGAGGTAAAATCTGAACTCGACTTCTCAAAGTAGTGTTATTATGGAGGATACCAACATATTTTTCACTCCATAAAGGTTTTAACCTATCTTTAGTCCTTGATGAGTTTTTTGGATGATTGTACTTTAAAAATAAAGATGCATATGCAGTTTTCTCACTTCCTAATTTAGAATCAATGAGAAAAACCAAAATAATTACTTACATTTGTTTGTAGAGTTTACCTGAAATTAATGGAACATGGTGATTACATCAAATGAGTGTGAAGTTGAATTTTCAAATTTTATTAATATCCTCAATGCTTGGAAAATGTAATGGGATCAGATGATAACTTAACATGTAAGGTATTTAGTGATGCATTGCTTCTCTTGTAAGAAAAATATATCTAAACCAATTGCAATACGAGGGAGAGAGAGGATTCTGTAGCGTGCAAAGCTAAGGAGAGAGAGGATTTGGTAGTGTGCAAAGCTTAGTTGTGTGTGTTTAGGACTAAGGCATAGTTGCTCCACTTAACTGAAGTAAAATGAGAGGAGGCAATGCATACTTTGTAAATATTAGCTATGAGTATTTGAGGTTCAAGTCTTAGTCACCCCACAATTTAAATAAAATGAGATCAAATGAGACAAAGAGTTGCAAATTATTAGTTATATGTAATGACAAGAAAGCGAGTAAACACAATGTATCAAAATTCTAAGTAGAATAAACCCTTGTGTATGAAAATTAAATCAAGCATTTTTTTAAAGTTGAGTTCCCCCTCAAATATACATTTGATTAATGCAAAAGCTTACAAAACCACATCTATGTAATCCTAGGAATCCCTCTTATATTCACAAGCATTTCCCCTTGGCTTCCCATTGTCTTTGAGGTTGTGTTCCCCTACACTCATATATGCTTACTAGGGATACTACACTCCAACATGATGGATTCTAAGATATTTTGTGATAGGAGGGACGACGGTTTGAGAAATTATTGTTGCCACAGGAAGGTCTTGCCATGTTTATTTCAACATTATACAAGCAAAACGATGATGTAGAAGGATTGGTGGTTCTTTTTCAATTGTGGGAAATAGAAATGTTATACATTATGGTGCTTCTTGGTACAATATTACCGATTCCCGGAGAAAGATAAATGGTTCCTTGGGTAGAACTATACCAATGTGTGGGTACTACCATCACAATGAACTACAACCAAATTGATTAGAGAGGATTTATTTGAAGGTAGAACTCATGAAATTTATTTTTTACTACCATAAAAATGAACTACATCCAAATTCGTTATAAAAGATTGCATTGTTAAAAGTTAGTTTTTAGCTTTAAAGTTTGACGTAATAATTATAAAACAAATATATAACATGGAAACCCATAATATTAGTATTAGATAGTTAAACATTAATAAAAAAAAATATTTATAGTTATTTTGGTTTAATTATATAAAATCCAAAATCTAAATTTGCTTAAAATTACAGCTTCCCAACATGGTCAGTTATTTTATAATTTTGAAAAATAAAAAAAATAATTTTTGAAATGTGTATACAATAAGATAAGAAAATATACATTCCATACATTTTTGATATATCCATAAAATATAATGTTTTTAAATTTTATAAAAAAACAAATAATTATAATTAAAAATTTTAACGATCATCTAAATTTAAAAATTAATTTTTGTCGCATTTTCTTCCACTGCCTTAGTGTATTCGAATGAATGTTGAGTAGTTGAAAAAACAAGAAAGACCAGAACAAGTTTTCTTCCCCACCTTAGTGTATTCGAATGAATGATGAGTAGTTGAAAAAAAAGGAAAGACTAGAACAAGTTTTCTTCCCCACCTTAGTGTATTCAAATGACAGTTGAGTAGTTGGAAAAAAAGGAAAGACCAGAACAATCGTTGGGCACGGTACAATCTGCTCTGTGGTGATGTGGAAATAGGTACAGGTCGTTGGATTGATCTTTAGCATTTCTAGATCGATTGCCACTCTTCGAAGTGATTTGGAAATTTGTTTTATATGTTCACATGAAATGTTGCAGTTATCACTGGAAGTTAGTGTTTCATGGTTGAATTTGGATGCACTAAGGGATAATATTTTGGAGGATCTCTTCAATGGCTTGCTCATAAAACATGGATCAAGATGTAGGAGGATATATTCAATGGCTTTCTCACAAAACATTGATTTGTTCGAGATCTATTTTCGTTGGGAAAATTTGGACCACAATGGAAGGTTCAGAAGCCTTGGTCTTCTTTCAAGAGCCCAATTTACCCAAGAAAACATTTGCATAGGTACCATTTCGCTCCTTTATTTCCTTCCTCGAATTCAATTTCTTCAAAAAATCTACCAACTTTTTCACCTGAAATTAGGTTAATTGGGTTTTGTTTTTTCAAGAATTTAGCTTGAAATGAACTAGCTGCACAATTACTATATTGGCTATGAAATTTATATTAAATATAGGTTGAACCCTTATTGTAGTTTTCTAGCATACCGTAGAAGAAAAATTCAAAATTACAAAAACCAGCAAAAACCCAACAACAGATATTTCATTAAATTTGGAAGTATTCTATTATAAGGCCTTCAACAACATTCATTCTTTTGTAAATCTCCATATTAATTTAATTCAATATAAAAATAATTTTAGTAGTTTCGAACCAAGTAGAGATCATGAATAGGTCAAACACGAAATTTTTATTTACAATAGTATCAATACACAATAGGGGTGTGAAATCAAACTCTTAGAAGCAATTGATTTAAGCTAAATTATATTAGTATGTCTAGTATTCAATAAAGATATTATAGTTATGGATAAGAGACTAGATTCCTCGATGTTTGAATTTTGTGTCTAATGACTCTAACCCCCTTTCCCACAACCTACGAGGGATTTATTGGTTGAATGATGGCGATGTGAGCATCTTAGTGAAAATGGAAAGGATGTGTGTCCCTTACGTTGCATTGAAACTATTCTGCAAAAAAAACAGTAAAATGTTTTTGTGCTCAATTTCCTATGATCTCTTCATGCCTTTATGAAGCACTGATGAGGGGGTGATCATTCATCTTCATAGCATCGAGGAATCCATTATAAACGTTAGGCATTTTTGATTTAGGTATTTTAAGAAGGTTAGGCACCTTTGATCTATCTCCACTAAGAATCCAAGTACATCAAATGAGGTTCTTAAAAAAGTTGTTCCATTGTGATGGAAAATGTAACAAATTGAAGTAAACAAGAATTATTGGTCTTCTTGTAAGTAGTGGAGGCAAGGGTTTTCAAATATTAGTAAAGTTGATGGTAGTGTGGATATCGATCTCTCCTTGTAAACATTTTCAAAACCAATAATAGTCTCAATTGTATGGAAAACCATGATTGACCATTACTTTCACTAAGAGGAGAAAATTATAAGAATTTTTAATGGGGAAGAAATAATTGTGAAACATAACTCATGAATTTTAGTTGAAATTTATATAAGTCCTCATGTTCTTTAATTATTAAATACTTAATGTAAATACAAATAAATTATTGTTAATATATTGATTTTGAATATTAAATATGTATTAAAAGGCATCCATCTATGACACTTGATTTTTGATATAGTCTGAATAACCCACTTAAAGTTCATTATCACTTAATCCTAATTAGTTTTTTAAAAGATATATCTTTACTTACGTTAAGAGCTTTAGCTCAATAATAAATTACATTTATAAACTTATATCAATACATATAAGTAAATGGAATCGAATAAATAGCTTCTAAGTCTTGTTGGATTCTATGAGATTATTTTAAGTACAAATAGTTTCTTTAAGAATTGAAATTTACAAAATGTTTATCTTGATGGGAAAATCATCTCATATGGTGAAAAGAGTTTAAAGACATTCATTTATGGCTCATCTGTTGAATGAGCTTAAATAGTCTACTTAATGCTCATTGTGAATTCATTAATCCATGTTTTATTAGAAAATGCATTTTTTACATGGATTTTTATTCTAGAAATAACAATGTCACATTTATACATTCATATTAAACCACATGATAAATAAGAATCAATTAATGGTTTCTTGACTTATTGACTTATATGACATGATTACATATAGAGATAATTGATTTAAGAATGCGTGGTTAGAAAAAGTTGTCAATTCAAAATAGAATAAATTAGTTAGAACTCATCAAAGTTTGATTTTAAATTATAAATTTTCTAAAAATATATATTTTTACTTACATTAAGAACTTTATTTCAAAAACAAACGGCATGTATACATACATATATACTAAATAGAATTTAATAGATACTTGCCTTATTGTCTTCTGTCAGATTCTTCAATTACAAATAATTTATTTAAGAATTGAAATTTACCAAATGTTAGGGGTGGGAAAATCAAATTTCCTATGTTGCAGAGAGTTTAATTACATTTATTTATGGCATGTATCTTGAATGAACTTGAGCAATCTACTTGAAATTCGTTACCAATTAATTATTCTATGTGTTGTTAGGAAAAACATTTAATTTTACATGGAGTTTTATTTAAAAAAAAATGTCACATTTATACATTTATATTAAACCTCATGATAGAAAAGTAAAAGTCGATAAATGCTTTTGTATAGATCACTTAGGATTCATTATCAATTACTTATATATAATATATATATATATATATATATAAAATATATATATATATAATATTAAGAGCTACATTTCAAAAATACATCGCATATATAAACTTCTATCAATGCATATAACCAAATAGAATTCTTCAAGTCCGAATGGATTCTATGAAATTATTTAAACCAGAAATAAACCATTTAAGAATTGAAAATGACGAAATGTTAATATGGATGGGAAAATCAATGTCTTATGGTGAAATTTTTTTAGATACAACCATTTTTGACCCATCTCTTTAATGAGTCTAGATGGTCCACTTAACACATTGTTAATTAATTATTCCATGTTTTATTAAAAAGATAATTTTGTTTTACATAGAGTTTTGTTTCAAAACAACACAATATGAAATTAATACTTTTAATAAATTAAGTGATAAGATTATGGATTAAGAATTCCAGTTATTTAAAATACAAATTTACAAAAATTAACTTTAAGTAATGAAATTAAATGCCTTAAAGTTCAAAGATATGATTCATCCATGATAGTGTCTAACCAAACCTTGATAGTCCACTTAACAAACATTATCATTAATTATATGTGTTTTTAAGAAATGCAAAATTATTTACTATACATTTTTATCTCAAAAATTACAAATCATATTTATGCACTCATATTAGTGCATTTTATATGTAAACAATAAATAACTAACTTTGTGCCTTGTTCATTTTCATTGTTATATGATTGAAACTACAACTATTAATTGATTTAAGCATATAAATTTAGGAAAAATATGAATTGAGAAATCACATATCTTATGCTTCAAAAGGTTCAAATCATTCATCTATGACACATTTCCCATTAGCCTTAACAGTGAATAATGCATTGTGAATAGTAAATAGTTCACATAGCATTTATCAAGTAAATTATTATAATTTCTTTCGTAATAATTACACCTTTGCTTGCAAGGAGTTCTATTTCAAAACTGATATTTCACATTTATATATGATTATTGATGCATATAAGTAAAACATAAATCATTAAAAATAACATGTCTCGATGGTTCATGTAAGATAATTTAAAAGGTAAGCAACAAAGTCATTGCAAAAGAAATTATAAATAATAAGAAATATACATTTCAATATAATTGGCAATTCCCATATATTTCAAAAAATATAAAATCATACAAATTGATACAACAAAAACTATGTTCAAAATGTATTGAAAATTTGGAATGTACTTTTCAACAAATTTATAAAGGAAATTATCTCCATACACTGGAAAGAAGTACATGTTCTATTGAACATTCGAATGTACTCATATTTTTCTTTGATACAATGAAGTGTATTAAGGAAGGGGAATAAAACTTGCATAAGTCAAGTATCTTGCTCTTTTCTTGTATAGGCTTTTATCAAGATGTGGTTTGATCGATATCCAATGAATTGAAAAGTATGCTTTGTTGTATCATTAGCAATACATTTGATTCTTTATAATTATCTCCATATTGGGACCACACATCAGTCAACTTTCTCTCATATAATTGTCTTGTTCTCCCTACCAATTTTGTTTTGCAAATAACAATGAGACTTGTCCCATCCAAATTTAAAGTCCTATATATCAATATTTGATTTTTCAAGTACTTTTCGGATGTACTTGTCAGTGACATTAATGTCCATATTGTGACATCATAATTTTTTAAGCAACATTTTAATACTTCTAACTGAAAAAGCCTTAAAAATTAAGACCCACCACCAAACTATCAATCTAGTTCTCTTTGAATATGAAAATTGTGTTCATCTTTAGTGTATGATTTGAAGAATACTGCTTCCATTTCAAATATCAACATCTTTTGACTTCTAGTAATGCCCATCTACATCTGCGCTGCAACCACATGTATGATATTAAAATACCTACACTTCATTTCTTAAGGACATAAACACCTACCAAATTAAAAATGATGTTAATATTTATTATGAAATGTTTATATTTATATTCAAAGGGAATTTTACAAGTTAATAGTAATAAAAAATACAAATACAATGGCCCCATTAAAATGAACAAACTAATGATATGTTTAATTTATATATACAATTTATATATACAACCTAGTACCTTTATTTAATTTGTATGAAATACAATTCTTCTAAGAAAGCATTGACCCACCATTAAAATCATTGATTTTAATATTTATGATGACTTCTTTAATTGCAATTGAAAAATATAATTCAAAATGTATGTTTATTGTTGGCGCTATGTAGAACCTAATATAGTTTTTCAACTTATATGGAATAAAAAAGTTATAAGAATGCATTGGGTCATCCTTCACATTACTAATTTCTAAGAGGTATAATGATAACTTAAACCATGATTGAAACAAATAATTGTAATGATCTAATTCAAACAAATAGACTAGTTATCTATTAATTTTACATATAATGTAATCCATTATAAAAATTTCTATAGCATGGGAAATTTTGATATGAAAACATTAAATGACCATTCAAATCAATAATTGTTATCAACACAATATGTCACCAAAAATAAATAAAATAGAAATATTTTATTTTTAGTAATGACAAACCAAATCAACAATTATTTTATTAGTGTTGTGAAATAAAAGAAATAATTCATGATGTCATACATACAATAGCATGAAATAGACATCGCTCATCTTAAGGTACTTCTAAATGAAATTCATGGCTATGTATTCGGTCTTGGCGGTGCTTATAACAACTGACTTATGTTTCCTGCTAATCCATGATATCGAAGCAGAACCCAAAAAGAACCAGCATTGAGAAGTGCTCTAGTGATCCTCTACATTGGGTGCCTAGTTAGCATTCGAAAAATCATGCAGCGTCATATTTTCGACAGTGTATCTCAATCCATGACAGATTGTGCCCCAAAGATATCTCAGAAGATTCTTGGCACCAATCCAGTGAGGCTCAACCAAATATGAGCTCACCATGCTAACTGCAAAACATATATCCGAACAGTAGTTCACCAATAACATCAACGCAAATGAGTTTATAAAACTTAGAGGTATTTCCCAAATCTAGTCCGGCATCACCACCATATAACTTATGAAAGTTAAGATCCTCGAGGTAGTCATGGGCTTGTAGTTTACCATTCCATATTTAGAATCCAACTCCCTCTTACTTCTGCAAGTGAGAGGGTCTGCACCTGTCAGAAATAGGTTGTTCTCAAAAGGTGTCAGTATGGGAGGTCTATCATCCACAACCTACAAACAATGGTTTCGATCTCCTTTACTCTTAGTGAATCTCAACTTCATCTGACAGCTATCAATACTCTCATATAAAACCCGGGGTGATTTTCTTCAAGCTGGGCTTTCTTCCACCTACACACATGAGATTCTTGGTCATGAATCTCAAACCTCCTCGGGTTGTTCCAAACCTATGGACCTATTCCATGAGGGGAATGGTCCCCTTGTGAGATTTTCCTTCGGTACATATTAGGCATGTACCTTCATGCTTCTTTTGAATTCAGTTATCCCTGTCATCATCTGACTCATAGACCTTTGGTGCTATGTGTCAACTGACATGGGCCCCAATGGACTTTCTGCAATTTGGTACAAATTTCCAACCCTGAACCCACGAGTAAAAGCATCCTTGAAAATTCTATTTTCAGACACATACCTTTCCATCAATGAATGCCACCCTGAAACCTTATACACCAGGTTCTTCTTGCGATCAGGTACATAAAAGAAATTATGTAATTGAATCGAGTTACCCTCATTCAATTGAGGGGTAACACCCTTTCTGGGATAGGCGACATCAGCTCCAAGTATAATCCCATGAATGTTTCCATCTCTACCAAATTAGAGTGAGATCAAACTTTTATCTGACGGAGTGCCTTGAAGCACTACAATCAATAAGCTAGATTCCCAAAGAATCTAAAGGAGAGGGCCAATACAAGATAACACTTCTTTATCTTATCATAAACAACATTTGATTCTTCATACCTGGGGTTCCTTGGTTTCTCTGAAGATTCAGTTGTGTCTTGTCATTCCTATGATCATTGAAGATGTCCCTGCAATGATTGTTATCATCATCAAGTGATGTGTCCCTGACACCAAGTTCTTCTTGCGATCAGGTACATAAAAGAAATTATGTAAATGAATCGAGTTACCGTGATTCAATTACAGGGTAACACCCTTTCCGGGATAGGCGTCATCAGCTCCAAGTATAATCCCATGAATGTTTCCATCTCTACAAGATTAGAGAGAGAAACCTTTTATTCGATGGAGTGCCTTGAAGCACTACAATCAATAAGCTATATTCCCAAAGAATCTAAAGGATAGGGTCAATACAAGATAACACTTCTTTATCTTATCATAAACAACATTTGATTCTTTATACCTGGGGTTCCTTGGTTTCTCTGAAGAGTCGGTTCTGTCCAGACATTCCTCTGACCATTGAAGATGTCCCTGGAATGATTGTTATCATCATCAAGTGATGTGTCCCTGCCAGTCGGACACTCCTTTGCATAATGGTCGAACTTATTTAAACCAAGGCATATACCTTTCCTTCCACCCATAGAGTCGGACTTCCCATTGAAGTGATCTTCAGGTAGTCCATCAGAAACTTCTGCTATGCCATTCTGATAATATTCTTTGCTTCGACTTCACCCTTGGTGAATTAGAAGAGGGATGAAGAATCCATTGTATCATTTTTTCATATCTAAACTGTCTTCGGTGGTTGCGCTTTCACTCTTGCTTGGGATTTGTCTTCACCTCACCTTTGATGTTAAGTTTTGGGTATGTTCTATTCTAGAGCAATTTATTTCAATTTTCATAGTTAGCTCAATATTTTTTCCAGATTAGCAATCACAACAACATTAAAATAAACTACAAATAGAACATAAATATAAATCATAGAAGACAAGCCAAGACAAGAGGACACAAGATGTGGTGCTAGCCAGGGACAAACCCAAATGTGGGGAAACCTTTGATCAATTCTTCTTATATGTTATTCAATAGTTTAGCAGAGAGAGAGAGACAAAGAGATAGTACATATACAACTAAAGTCAACACTTTGACTGATTCTCCAAGGCGACTCCTTCACCTATCATCGTGTTGCATCTCATCATCATGTTGCACCTCACCGTGTTGCACCATGCTACACCCATCATCACAATGTTGGACCTCATGACTGTTGCACTTAATGTTGTATTGTTGTCCCATGTGTCATGGTTGAACCATGTTGTTCATGTTTGTTGTCCCATTGCTTGCTTGTTGTCCCTTGCATGCTTGGTGTACTTGTTGCTAAGTACTATACAGTGGTCCCAATGTTAGTTTGATGTCACTTACATGCTGATGTACCATTGCATGCATGGTGTACTTGCTGCTAAGTACCATATAGTTGTCTCAATGTTATTTTTTGGTCCCTTGCATGTTGTTGTACCATTGCATGCTTGGTGTACTTGCTGCTAAGTACCATAAAACTATCCCAATGTTAGTTTGTTGTCCCTTGCATGCTACCGTACCAATGTGCTATACTTGTAGTACCTTGAACTTGCTATATCATACTGTTGCACCTCACCATTGTGTTGCCCCTCATTATGCTATGATACACTTCATCACTATACCCATCATGCTGCAACGTTCATCATCATGTTGCTGCAATATCATCATCATGCTGCTTCAATGTATCATCATCACTATTTTGGGGCTTTTCTATTTGTTGCATTGCTATACTGGTTAGGTCATTCTAACATCAATCCTAACAGCCTTCAAAATGTGGCCAGAATAGCCCTCCACAACTATGTCTGCCTTTCTAAGAGGGAAGGAAAGCCTTGGCTGGAATGCTCGGCTGTTCCAACCCGTATTCCATCCTTTGGCCTCCTCTTATCTATTGTGGCTTGCTACAACAAGTTTTCCCTTAGTTGCGGCAGCCCTTGTAGGGGATATTCCTTCACCTAACCACCCCAAAACAATCCTCCTGCCTCTCAACCTCAAGATGTGGGTTGCGGCCTTCTTCAACAGCTCCTCAACCTCCTGGAATATCTTCCTAACTCCTCGTTGTTCTCTTCTAGGCTTGTTGCAGCTAGCGTAGATCCTTACTACCCTTAGGACAACATATAGGATTCTTCATAGGCTACATTAGGGCTTCTCCATAGGGGAGCGTTAGGGATTCTCAATAGGGTAACATTAGGGCTTCTCCAAAGGGCAGTGTTATTCCTTAGGATCTCTCCTCCTACTAAAACCCAAAGACAAGTAGAGAGGAGGAGATCCCAATTGTGTGTAGAAATGACTTGAAGGCCAGCTCTATTTATACTAAAATGTTGGGCACAAGTGGGGTTTATTTGGTTGTTCGCTGACCTTGACGAATTGTCCCATAACACAAATAAATTCAGATCTCCATGAATACTTATCGGAATCAGATGATATTTCGATCAATCCTACACCTCTCAATGAGAGGGATCCAAGAAAAATATCAAATGCCATTAATAATATGACCTACATGGAGTTTAGCCCTAGTTTCCAATCTAAACAACATAAAGACAAACACATAAAAACATTATAAGGTGAAATAAATCTAGCATGTGGTAGAATTACGTTCAACATAAATACAAACATGTTTCCAACGACAATATTGCAAAGAAAACTAAATGTAGCACATGCTAGATTTATTTCTAGTATAGACAAAAGCACATTGCCAATAACAACATTAGAAGGGGAAATAAATTTAAGCATAAGAAGAAAAAGAAAAACTCATATCAACATTGGTAGGTGAAAGAAATCTAACATGTGCTAGAAAGTAATAAGAACATTAGAAGAGGAAAGAAATTTAAGCATAAGAAAAAAAAAGAAAAACTCATATCAACATTGGTAGGTGAAAGAAATCTAACACATGCCAGATTTACTTCTAGCACAAACACAAATTTGTTGTCAACAACAACATTACAGCAAGGTTAAAGAAAATCTAGCACATGCTATATTTCCTTCTAGCACAAACATAAGTAAACAACATTATTGTATGGTTAAAGAAACCTAATACATGTTGGATTTACTTCTAGCACAAACACAAGCATATTGCCAATAACATCATTGTAAGGAAAAAGGAATCTAGCGCCCACAAAGATTTTCTTCTAGAACAAACAAAAACACATTGCGAATAAGAACATTGTAAGCTGAAAGAAATCTAATGTGTGTTATATTTCATTCTATCATAAACACAAGCACATAACAACATTGCAAGGTGTCATAAATCTAGTATGTGTTAGATTTGCTTCTATCACAAGCACAAGTATATTGTCAACAACAACACTGCAAGAAAAAAAGAAATCTATTGCATGCTAAATTTCCCTCTAGCATAGACAGAAACACATTGCAAAATAAACAAAATGCAAGGCATTTGATTTCCTTCTAGCACAAATAACTATATTGTCAAAAATAATATTGCATTGTGAAAAGAATATAACACGTACTAGATTTCCTTCTAGTACAAATTCACAAACATATTTCCAACAACAACATTACCAGACAAAACAAATCTAACATGTGCTAGATTCCCTCCTATCAAAAGCACGAGCACGTTGCAAATAACAACATTACAAGGTGAAATAAATATAATGCATAGTATATTTCCTTCTAATGCAAACATAATCACATAACAACATTGTAGAGTGAGGAAAATTTAGTCTGCGTTATATTTACTTCTAAAACAAGCATATAAATATTTCCAATGACAACATTACAAGACAAAACAAATCTAGCACAAGCTAGATTTCCTTTTAGCCCAAACAAAAACATGTTAGTAATAACAACATGGCAAGGTAAAAGAAAATCTATCTAACATGTGCTAGATTTCTTGTTAGCGCAAACACAAGTACATAGTAACAATGTAGAGTAAGAAATCTAGTAAGTGCTAGATTTATGTCTACCACAAATACAAGCACGTTGCCAACAACAACATTGTAGAGTATAAGAAATATAGCCTGTGCTAAAAAAAATTCCAACACAAACACAAGCACATTTCAATTTGAAAGAAATCTAACGCATGTTATATTTCCGTCTAGCACAAACACAAGCACATAAAAACATTGTAGGATTAAAGAAGTCTAGTGCATGCTACATTCATTTCTATCATAAGCACAAGTAGATTGCAAGCTGAAGGAAACAAAACACATGCTAGATTCCTTCTAGCCATTGTTTTAAAAAACGACCGAGTCAACTCCGACTCGGCTGATTCAGACCGAGCCAATGCCTTGTTAGGTTAGTGCAGCAATCGAAACGGAATGGCTGGTTGGGTTGTTATCGAGCTAGTCATTGACTCGGTCAGCTTGATAACAACTCGGTTGACATGGTAATGACTCAGCCGGCTCGGTAACAACTTGGTCGGCTAGCCTCTTTGACAAAAATCCTAAAGCACATTTTTCAAAAGTTGTTCCGCCTCCTACATATCAATGGTTGGGTTTTTGTTTATTGCATATTTATAGCCCTAAAGTAATCTATCATTGTGAGAAAGTTTTGAAAATTACAAGGCCGAAGTATGATTATCCTAGTGGCATGAATTAGAAAACTGAAACAATGCATTGAGCCATACAATGGTTTTAAAAAGGAAAACGTTCTGTTAATAGACTAATAAATACATATTTACCTCTAATTGTTCTGGAGCTTGAGACTTCATTAGGGGTAGAGAATTGGTATTATTGTTGTTGTAGTCTAGTGATTGTCCTTAGGCTGAGGCATAAAAGAATCCTGGCAGTGGTGGCTAAGTATGAACTTTGTATTGGATAGTGCACTGGGTGCCATTTTGATATAATGGATATATTCATGAGCCTACTTTGATCATATGCTGTCTTCTCTCTATATTCTAGAGCTTTGTGTTTGGAAACATGAATGAAAATATTTAAAATTATGTTTCTTATAAT